>JAIPRL010010176.1:0-16091 GCA_025469235.1 Pemphigus obesinymphae
TGGCGAGTGATATGAGGAAGGTGGGAGTAAGTGAAGAAGATGCGGGAGATAGAGTTAAGTGGAAGTGTAGGACCAGGGTGGCCGACCCCAAATAGTTGGGAGAGAAGGCGAAGGAGAAGAAGAAGAAAATTGTTAACCTAGTGAAGTTCTGCAATTAACTTTAGTCGTTACTTATAATCTTATTCTATAATACATATTGATTTTACTTAAGTTTATAAATATTGTTATATTTTATAATATTTATTAATTTTTATATTAAATCACTAATAAATTTTTAAGTTTAGTTATGCCTATTCAATAATTATGGTTAATAAATTAATAAATAAATTGATTTTACAGACCTTGTCGATATACGGAGTAAGTTATATTCGTACATGTAATTAATCGAAAAATAAGCTTGATCATATTTTAAAATACACATTCAGATAGACTAAATTACTTTTGATAATTTTTAAATTAAGCTGAATACAATCATACAATAATATAATGAAACGATTAAAAGTAGTTAGGTTCGATATACAAATCGTAAAGGTTGTCGATTGAGTTATTTAAGAGATTTAAACTGTATAAGCATATGGATGTGCAAACATGTAATTAGTGAAGTCTCGAGTGGCCAGCTATTTATGTTGTGATTCCAGATGTTGTAGTAATATAAATACGAGAATGTCACATACGTGTTATATTGTTATGGTGATCAGAAAATGTATGTACTTAAAAGCTGCTACCTATTGACCTTTTCCACGTTTCATTTCTTATAAATTAATTATTATGATTTATATGAGGGTACTTACCGCTTTGCTTCTTGTAGGTGGATTCTCGGATCTGTTGTCGGTCCTTTGTATAAGGGGTCGTGTGTTCGATAATTGTTATTATACTTTATTACAGTATATTACTCTTAGGTACGTGTCTTTGAACTTTCGAAGAAACTGAACTAGAAGTGTTCGTTGATGGACGGAAGTAGGATTATTTAAATAAATAATTTAAACAACAAATTTTTCCGCCAAATGATTATAAAATGTATTATTTGCTCACAAAATATTAACTTATATGATCGCTATGGATCGACAAATTTAAAATAGTTAAAATTATTCTAAGTTCAAAAGAATTCAGAATTCGGCTAAATCCGAAATTAAACACTTGTAAATATCGACTAGATCCCGGAGAGATGTTATACGTAAAAATATAAAAGCCACCAGCGTGGAGTATATGCCTCGAATGATTTGTCCCAGGTCGTCTGAAATTTCTGTGTTCGAGGACCCAGTTATATAGGGATAACCCCTGTCACCTCTCTACTCGGGGTGCTTTTCCACGATTCTCGGCTTAAACACAATAATTTCATTGGCCAATAGTTAGATTGCTTTTTACACAATTTTGGTTATCGGATGTCTTTCGTTGTAAGTACACCCGGTTGTATTAAATGCTCATTCTATTTTGTATTGTCTTACGTCTGCCTAAACAATTGTAGACCCTATCTATTATAACTTGCAGATGGACTCAATAATTATATTAATATTTTTGTCCTATCCTAGTATAATATGTGGTCCGTTCGTTTTCTATTTCGCTTACTCTCCCCCCGTCAAGACTCGGGTCGACACTATGACTATTAACCGCTTTTAATACTTATATGGATGCCACATTTGTTTTTATTTTTCGCCTCCAACAGTTATATGGGACTTATGTGTTTAATAACGATTACAATTCACTGATACAGTATACACTACTTCTGAACTGTCACTAAACCCAAGCTGGTAACTAGCAAAAGGGTGGGCGATTTGTCGGGTTAAATGCACAATAAAGCTCTTGGTGATATTTTTGCCATGCGGCTGCTGCATCTCCAGGTAACGGTTCATCCCAGCTCATTTTTACTAACCAAAGATATTTCATAAGCCTCTTGAGATCTTCCGTAATGAGAGAGGATCGTAAATTCGGGCGATCTCTAACAAGACGGCGCGCTTACTAAACTTCACTAGATTAAGCCGATACTTGTAGCTAAGCGAATCAGTTTTTGGGTCCCAGTTCAACCCAAGAACTTTTGTGTATTCCGACTCGTGTTAATCAAAGGTAACCGAATATGTTTACTGGTATTCTAATGGTATTTAGTTCAATAGTTTTTTGAAATTATTTGATCATTTGCGTAACTAGAATTTCCCCTTTTGCGAAAACGTTTAAAAGTTGTTTCTAAATTTCTATCGCGGCATCTTCTCGGCTCTGGTGACTATATCGTCGACATATAGGTAAGTCGTGTTGTACGATAGCTTTTACTAAAGGATAATTCGATGATTCGTCCTCTGCTAATTGATGCAAGGTACGAATAGCGAGGAATGTGGATGACTTTTGGCCAAATGTTACGGTATTTATTTGTTATTTTTCCAGCGATTTATCCAGAGAGAAACAATAAAGCAATCGTTGATATTTTCGGTGTGCCTCAGTAACGACTATCTGACGGAACATTTATTTTATATCCACTGTGAATACTACCGGATGTAGTCGAAAACGTAAATTATGGCTGGTAGATCCTGCTGTAGTTTTTCACCACAAAAGATATTATCATTTAAGGAATAGCCGGATGATGTTTTTGATGACCCAACAAAAACTGTTCTCGTCTTCGTCGTGATGCTTTCCAGTCTCCAAACTGCTTGGTGTGGGATATAATATGTATAATGCTCTGTACCCAGATCTATAGTTACTCGGGGCATATGGCTAGCATCCAGGTAGTCTTGTATAGCGTTTTTATATTCCTTGTGGAGCTCGATGGAATTCTTAAATTGATTTTCTAATCGATGTAAACATTGAAGCGCTTTATATTTGAATTTTTCCAACAGTGGTGGGTTCTGTGTAAAAGGCTGATGCACTTATATATCGCACATCTTTTTGATGTGTGATCGTTGATTAGTATATATTTTTGCGTTCCAAATCTGCAGGGCTACTCTGTATAGCAGTTGGGATATTTTTAATTTCTAAAAACCGTTGTAAAGTTTAGCTAATGGAATTCATGGTTGCACACATTGTAATAATCTTATTTTTTGGCATGTTTGACGTTTTACCCATTAAAACCCATCCAAATATGGTAGATAATGAAATTGGTTGACCAGCTTCATCTTCCCCCCTCCAAAAAAAAGAAGAAAGGGGAAGACATCAACACCCAGCAAAATATCAACTGATAACGCTTCTGTAAATTTTGGATCAACTAACGTCAATCCAACGATGTGAGGCCAAGTCTTTGACCACATACTTCCAGACGGGACAGGACCAGTAATAGGTGGCAAAATTACAACACCTACATTGAATTGTAGATTGTCACGATCGACTGGACGAACATTCACATTAGTTTTTCCTCTTACCACTAAAACCTGGGTACTAGATAAAGCTTGTATCGAAATGTCGAGTTTTTCTCAAGTCAATCCTAAACATTTCATGCAACATTCCGTTATGAAACTGCTTTCGCTAGCACTAACTAACAGGGCTCTTACAGTGATGGTACATCCTTTTTCATTTTGAACGACTACAGAAGAAGTCGCTAATAAAACGGAAGTGCGTAAATTTTTTGTTTCGGAGGCTGCTACTATTACATGTGCTGAGGTAATAATGTCTTTCGCCTGACGAATATAAAGTAACGTATGATGTCTTCCACCGCATTCAGAACATTTTCTTTGATTTTTATAATTACTAAACTTGTGTGCACTAAAACAAACAAAACAACGGTGTAAATCTTTAATTATTTGATGACGTTCGACCAGTAGTAATAACCGACCAGTAGTATTTTTAAGTACTGAACAGTTAATAAATAAATGACCAGGTTGACATTTGCACACGTTGCAAGTGAACGACTTTTTCTCAATTTTTTCAATATATTTCTCCCGTAGTGCTTATATAGGTTTTAGTTCCTGGCGGCCACTAAATAAAGCAGTGGTCTTACCTGATTTGTATCCTTTATCTATTGGTTTGGAAATCTCTTTAATTACGGGGACTGATTTACAATATTTATTTAGAAAAATTATAAACTCTAACACAGTTAGATCCTCAGTAATATCCACTGACAATTCCCATTGATATTTAAAATACGGATCGAGTTTTTTTTGCAACAGATATAAAAGAATAGGATCCATTGGTCAACAGCAAACGATAAATTCTGTAAAGCATCGATTGACCCAATGATTATGTTCAGCAGTTTTCTGATAGAATTCCATCACCGAAAAATGCTTTTGGAGCGTCAAATAATTCTTCAATGTGATTATCAGCAGTGATATGGCAGTTCGAATACCTTGCAGTTAATTACGATCAGACCAGCTCATAATTGCTTTCAGAAAACATGAGGTTTTATATTACGCTCAGCGGCTCTCCTATTAAATATGATTTAAAATTGCCGAATTTTAATACTTTTAATTTTTATACTACCTTTACTTTACCTTTAGAATTTTAATACTACCTTTACAGAATTTATATCTAAAAAATTGAATCAAAATAATAATACAATGTAAAATCTGTAAAAATAATGTATCAAGCTAGATTAAAATACAACTTTTCAAATTTTCAAATTTTGTATAAAGTATAACAAATAGTTAATAATGAAAAGAAATATAACATAGCTATTAAAAAAAATATGTGCCGAGAATATTAAAAAAAAATAAGTTTCAACAGTAAGTCATCTTAAGGTATTTTTTATAATATCGTTTAATTTTACTTATTTATATAAATATTGTCATATTTTATAATATATATTAATTTTAATGTTAAATTACTAATAAATTACGCTTAATTATACCTATTCAATAATTATGGTTTATAAATTAATAAATCAATTGATTTACTGTAGCTAACAGTTTAATAAGTAAGTAATAATGGTAGAAATAATCGACGAATAAACTTGATCATATTTCAAAATACACACTCAGCTAGACAATTTTATTTTAGACAGTTTATAAACAAAGCTCAGAATATTCATACAATAATATTCAGTTTTATATGATTTATCGTCAAAATGTATGCAATATATTGAAAGATTAATGGTCAATAAAACCATGGCTATTGCTTATAAATTAAAATGAATCAAATTACATATACTCCATTTTAAGTGTAAAATGTCACAATAATCTGTATACTGTTTTTATATTAAGTGATTGTATGTTTTTTTTTATTACGAATCTTTAAATAAGTATTTTGTCAAAATCAATTTATTTTTATTTCTCTATAACTCCGAAATTAATGGTGTTGGGAATTATTGTCGCCGGATAGCCAAATAAATATATTGTTCAACGACCCAATTAAAGATGAACAGTCGTACACACACGCACCTTAGTTAATTAAGTTTATAATTGTCATTATCTGTTTGTGAATTATTAAAAGTGAAATTATAGACTCGCCGCAGTCATTGTTGCCGTATTTTGTTGTTTTCCGTCCGTCGTACGAGATACACCCGTTATTGGTAAACGCGTACCTAATGTCGGCAAATTATTTATATTTTATTTTCTCTGTGTGTGTGTTATTGTATTTATTTAGATTTAAGTACAAGTGTGCAGCTGGCCAGTCTTCACACCGACAAAGATTATGAGTTTTTATTTTATTATTTGCTATATTATTTTGTTTATAACAGACCTGTTGGGCTAAAACGGCCGTAAATCGTTATTTTTACCATTTATTATTTACCATATATATTTATTTGTACTAGTAATACAGCAACAACAATTATCAAATCTGAGTTACCATTTTTACTAGTTTTTAAGTTTACCTCGTCCCATAGTTTTTAAGTATACCTACTAGTTAAAACTAGTTATTACTTACAATCGTAGTCTATAATAGATATAAATTTTCTCTTTTTATAAATATTGTTATATTTTAAAAAATATATGAATTTTAATGTTAAATTACTAATAAATTACTTAAGCTTAATTATACCTAATCAATAATTATGGTTTATAAATTAATTAATCAATTGACTTTAAAGCGGGTGCTGATGGCGGTAAGTAACAATGGTACAAATAATCAAAAAAAAAAACTTGATCATATTTCAAAATACACATTCATATAGGCTAAAATACGTTTGACAGTTTTTAAACTAAAATCAGAAAATTCTTATACTAATATTTAGTTTTATAAGATTTATCGTCAGAATATATGCAATATATTGAAATAATAATGTTCAATAAAACTATGGCTATTGCTTCTTTCGGGAATAATTGTCATAGTGAACTTAGTAATAGTATTAGTATACTCGCGATATCTCTGATAAATAAAAGTGTGTATCATACAGAAAAATCCAACTTCTAATATATGGTAAAAATTATTACTACAGCTTTTAACGTTCCTTTGCTAATTATATTTATTATTTAACATATTTTAGTTTTTAGGCGATCAGCATTTACATTTTTAAAATATCAAATACAATTCGCTCGTTTCAATTAATAATTATTGATACAGACTTGTAAACTAAATTTCTTTTACAAAAAATTTTATACATACTTTATAATACTATTTTTAGGTCTTTGCATACATTTTCTACATCTGCCTTAACAGAATTTGTATCTTAAAAACTGAATCAAAATAATAATACAAAGTAAAATCAATACATATCTCACAATGCGTAAATTCTATTAATTACAGTGGTAATACGTGAATCTGTAAAAATAATGTATCTGAAGCTAGATTAAAATAAAAGTTTTCTAATTCTCAAATTTTGTATAAAATATAACAAATAGTTATGAATAAAAAGAAATATAACATAGCTATTAAACAAAATATGTGCCGAGAATATTAAAAAAAGAATACGAGTAAAAATAAGTTTCAATAGTAAGTCATCTTAAGGTATTTCTTATAATATCATTAATATATTATATACCCAAAGTCACAATATTATACACTTTTATTTTGCGTATACGTATTTCAACAACTAACTTGTCATCATCAGTGGGTACCAACTTTAGGTAGTTTGGTACGGGCTGAAGATAACAACTTAGTTGTTGAAATGCGTTTACGTAAAATAAAAGTATATAATAATGTGACTTTAGATATATAATATAATACATATAAATATTCACAAGTGCCCATATATATTAATATTTCATAATATCGTTTAATTTTACTTATTTATATAAATATTGTCATATTTTATAATATATATTAATTTTTACTTAAAATAACTAATAAATTGCTTGAGTTTAATTGTACCTATTCAATAATTATGGTTTATAAATTAATAAATCAATGGACTTTATAGGGACATCCAATTCTAATAGTAAGTAATAATGGTAAAAATAATCGAAGAATAAGCTTGATCATATTTCAAAATGCACACTCAGATAGACTATTATACGTTTGACAGTTTATAAACAAAGCTCGGAACATTCTTACAATAGTATTCAGTTTTATATGATTCATCCTCAGAATTCATGCAATACATTGAGTGAACAATATTAAATAAAACTATGGGTATTGCGTATAAATTATAACGAATCAATTTTCAGATATTTAATTTCTGATGTAAAATGCCACAGTAACCTATATATTGTGTTTATATTATCTTATTGTACCTGTTTTTTTATTTATTTATTTGTTTATTTATTTCTTTATTATGGATCACTAAATAAGTATCTTACCAAAATCAATTTTTATTTTTTTCGCTATAACTCTAAAATGAATAGTATTGGAAACACAAATCCACTGAGATAGGTATATTTTGGTTAAGCATCATCTAAGTAATAATTGAGGTATAAATTATACTCAGTATACATTATTGAAATATATATTTATCTTATATTGATAATCTTGAAATAATGGTTTATAAAATTTTATGATATTTCATTGAAAATTTGTTTCAAATTCGTACATCATTTTTTATTTATAACATTGATCAAAAAAATTTTAACAACTCGTTTTACATTACCTTACTAAAAATATACATAATTCAAAATACCCTAGGTACTAGATCTAATTTTCCATTTTTAAAGCATCAAATATAATTCATTAGTTTCATAAGATAACTTTTAGCAAAATTACATCAAACTTTAATTTTTTTAGACAAATCTATATACATATCCAGTTATAATTTTTATAAGTATCCTAACAATATCTAAATCTACTCTTGGAGAATTTACATCAAAAAATTAAATCAATATAATAATATAAACTAAAATCAATAAATTTTTTACAACGCTTAATTTCTATGAATTGCTGTTGTAATTATGTAAGAATAATTTATCACAAGCTAGATTAAAATAAAACTCTTCAAATTTTCAATCTTTTGTATAAAATAAAATAAATAATTATAAATAATAACAAATATCATATAGTAATTAAATAAAATATGTGCTGAAAGAATTTAAAAAAGGCTTATGAGTAACATTATGTTTCAACCATAATTCATCATAGGGTATTTTTTATAATATCATTAATTTCACATATATATAAATCATGTACAACATAAATATATATATATATATATATTTTATATTGTTATTTTGGTGACGTCTTACAGTTAAAACTAGTTATTACTTACAATTGTAGTCTATAATAGATATAAATTTTCTCTTTTTATAAATATTGTTATATTTTAAAAAATATATTAATTTTAATATTAAATTACTAATTAATTACTTTAGCTTAATTATACCTATTCAATAATTATGGTTTATAAATTAATTAATCAATGGACTTTATAGTGGCTTCCAAATCTAATAGTAATTGATAATGGTAGAAATAATCGAAGAATAAGCTTGATCATATTTCAAAATGCACACTCAGCTAGACAATTATTTGTTTGACAGTTTATAAACAAAGCTCAGAACATTCTTACAGTATTATTCAGTTTTATAAGATTGATCGTCAGAATTTATGCAATTTATTGAAATAATAATGTTCAATAAAACTATGGCTATTGCATATAAATTATAACGAATGAAATAACATATATTCAATTTCTGGTTTAAAATGTCACAATAACCTCAATACCGTGTTTATATTATGTCATTGTTGGTATTTATTTATTTATTGATTTATGTATGTGTTTATTACGGAACTCTAAATAGGTATTTTGTCAAAATCAATTTATTTTATTTCTCTATAACTCCGAAATTAATGTTATTGGGAACACTATTCCAATGAGATGTATTTTGGTTTAGCGTTTGTAACGTGACGAGTTTTCGAGCGAACCTAATAATAATAGATACGTACACCATTTCCCGCTAAACACCCGTCAATGTAATAATTTAATTTTTCCCTTCTATAATATCTCTCATAACTATATACAATCTCCCGCACATATTACCAGCTGTCTACCTCCACTCAAAACTCAACACCAAAAGGCGCGGACCGGCGACCTGAATGCGTACTTCATCACCGCGCTGTACTTTCCGTGTTTGGTCGTCGGTACTTTTGTTTTTTTTGTTCATCACCGTCTTAGTTATACAATTTTTTCAACACGGACTACTATCAGTTTCGACTCAACACTTCATTTTTTTTTTTATTGTTTTAATTGTCTTTTGTACCATGTGGTCGTAAATTTTTGTTTTATGTTCTGGTCAACAGGACCGTGGACATTGTGATGGGTGATTGGTAACAGCCCCGGTAATATGTATCTCTTTTCATTTCAATATTTAATATTTTATTCTCTTGCACCCATTATTATATATAATCCCTTAATACACACAAACATAATAATCTCTCTCATTTTTTCTTTCACTCCTAATAAAAGTTTTCCCATCTCACTTTACTTTTAATTCTTTTTCTTTCATTCCCTCGTATACAGTATCAATATTACAGTCATTTTTATTTCGTAAACACCGTACAAAGTATTAGTAATATGTTAAACTTCACATTCTAGAACTGCCCCATTTCATTAAAAAATATCAACTTGGGTAATATTTTATAAAGTACCCGATCGATCAAGTGGATTGCGACGGTATAACACCACAGCACGTAGACGTCGGGTACAAAGCCGTCTCAAACACTATTAAAATGACCAACCTATTATAATGACTTTAAATTTAAATTTTATTCTTTTCTCTTTTCTCTTCTAATTTTCCCTTTCAATATGTAAATTTATTTCTTTTCCATTATTGTGTGATGAAATAAATAATCTGAATATCGTAATTAAAAATAGTAAAGTCCCCTGTGTATGTGTTTTTCAATCTATAAATAGCTGTTATGTCTTTATCTGTAGAACAACAACTTTGTAATTAATATAATATATAATATATACGTCGATAACTATTGTAAATCACCCGGCCTATCGCAAACACAAAACCAATGTATTGTACTCTTCATTTTCATCATTTAATAATTAATAATACAAATAATTTTCCAAATTTTAACTTAATTTTTTTTCCTTATATATCATTTAGTTTGTAAATTAATAAAAATCCGTATAACTGTGGCTGCCATATGTCTCGGTTATACTGTGGGCACAAGTTTTGCTTTGAGTTTCTGGGCCAACCTAGCCCTTAGGGTATTAGGGGGTTACACGTTTTCTAAATAACTTTTGTGGTAGTTTTTATATTTAGTATTCATGTTTTAAGTAAATGTATATTTAATTTTCAGAATAAGTATATGAAATTATAATTAGTAAAATTGTATAATATTCAATTGAAACTTTGTTTGAAATTTAAAATAATATCCATTACAAATTATTAACAACGCGTTTTACATTTTCTTGCTAACACATACCTAATTTAAGATGCCCTAGTTCCTAGCAGATCATTTTCTTCATTGTTTAAGTATCTAATATAATTCCCTAGTTTCAAAAAAAAATGTTCATCAAAATTTTCGTTAACATAATTTCTTTTAAAAAAATGTATAATCATACCTAGTTATATTTTTTATAAGTATCGAAAGAGTATCTAAATCTACCCACGGAGAATTTATACATAAAAACTCAAACAAAAAAATTCATATAAAATTAAATCCATGAATTTCACACAACGTTTGAATTCCATGAATTGCCATTGTAAAACGTAATTTTGTACAGCTAGATTAAAATAAAACTTTTCGAATTTTTAATCTTATGTATAAAGTAAAACAAATAATTATGAATCAAAACAAATATAACATTCCTATTAAACAAAATATGTGCTGAATGAATTTACAATAAGATTATGAGTAACACCAAGTTTAAACCGTATTTCATCATGGGGTATTTTTGGTTATATCTTCTAATTTTAGTTATAAATATATATATATATATATAATTCATTCTGTTAAACTGGTGACGTCCTAATATAAAATATTGTTTTATTTTATAAAAATATATTAATTTTTATTTTAAATTACTAATAATTTTCTTATGTTTAATTATACATATTTAATAATTATGATATATAAATTAATAAATCATTATTAATTTATATAATAAATATATTATATTATTAATACATTTTACAGAATATCCCAAATCTGCCCGTAAGTAATATTGGTAAACAAATAAACGAAAAAATAGCTTGATCATATTTGAAAATACACATCCAGCAAGAGTAAAATACGTTTGACGTTTTTAAATTATGCTCAGTATATTCTTGCAATAATATTCAGTTTTATATGCTTCATCTTTAGAATTCACGCAATATATTATAAGAATTTCCTTGCTAATATTATACATAATTTAACATACCCTAGGACCTAGGAGTTCAAGTTTTCCATTATTACAGCATCTCATATAATTTGCAAGATTCGAAAAATAAAGTTTATCAGAATTTCGAAATTATAATTTCTTTTAGAAAAATCTATATACTTACCTAGTTATACTTTTTATAAGTGTACAAGCAGTATCTAAATCTACCTTCGGAGAATTTATATCTCAGAACTGAATAAAAATAATAGTATAAAATAAAATTAATGAATTTTCACAACGACTAATTTCCATGAAGTGACATTTTAAAAAATAAATCGGTAACACTAGAATAAAATAAAAGTTTTCAAATTTTTAATCTTTTGTATAAATTAAAACAAATAATTATGAATAAAAGGAAATATAACATAAATATTAAACATAATATGTGCTGAGAGAATTCACAATAAGATTATGAGTAATAACATGTTTCAACCTTAATTCATCATAGGGTAATTTTTTATATCTTCTAATTTTAGTTATAAATATATATATATTTATATATATATAATCCATACTGTTAAATTGGTGACGTCCTACAGTTAAAATTAGTTGTAAAATATAAATATATTCTATAATACATATTAATTTTACTTATATTTATAAATATTGTTATATATTATAATATATAATAATTTTTATTTAAAATTACTAATAAATTTCTTAAGTTCAATTTTACATATTCAAAATATATTGTTTATAAATTAATAAATCAATTGATTTACAGTAGCTAACAGTTTAATAAGTAAGTAATAATGGTAGAAATAATCGAAGAATTAACTTGATCATATTTCAAAATACACACTCAGCTAGACAATTTTATTTTAGACAGTTTATAAACAAAGCTCAGAATATTCATACAATAATATTCAGTTTTATATGATTTATCGTCAAAATGTATGCAATATATTGAAAGATTAATGGTCAATAAAACCATGGCTATTGCTTATAAATTAAAATGAATCAAATTACATATACTCCATTTTAAGTGTAAAATGTCACAATAATCTGTATACTGTTTTTATATTAAGTGATTGTATGTTTTTTTTATTACGAATCTTTAAATAAGTATTTTGTCAAAATCAATTTATTTTTATTTCTCTATAACTCCGAAATTAATGGTGTTTTGATTAAAATTAAAATTACATATTAATTTTATTCATATTTATAAATATTGTTATATTTTATAATATATATTACTTTTCATTTTAAATTACTAATAAATTTCTTAAGTTTAATTATACCTATTCAATCATTATAGTTTATAAATTAATAAATCAATTTAATTTACAGAAAACCTCAAATCAAAGAGTAAGTAATATTGGTTCAAATAATTGAAAAATTAGCTTGATCATATTTCAAAATACACATTCAGCTAGACTAAAATACGTTTGATAGTTTTTAAACTAACTTCAGAACATTCTTATAATAATATTAAGTTTTATATGATTCATCGTCAGAATTTACGCAATACATTGAAATAATGTTCAATAAAACCATGGCTATTGCTTATAAATTATAACGAATCACATTACATATATTCAATTTCTAATGTATAATGCTACAATAATCTATATATGCCATATTATGCCATTGTTAGTATTTATTTATTTATTATAGAACTCTAAATAATTTTTTTGTCAAAATCAATTTATTTTTATTTCACTTTAACTCCGAAATGGATGGTTGTAGGAACACAGATCCACTGAAATACATTTTGGTTTAGCGTCATCTAATAATTATTATGATAGTTATTATATTGAGTATACATGTTTTAAGTAAATATATATTTAATGTTAAGACTTGAAATAATGGTTTATAAAATTCTATAACTTATATTTATTTAAAATTTGTTTGAAATTTATACATTTTTTTTTTTTTATATAATATCCAATAAAAACTATTAACAATGCTTTGTTCATTTCCTTGCTAAACACATACATAATTTTATATGCCGTAGGTCATATTCTCTTTCTGAAAATCTTACCCGATAGTTTCCAAAATTAATAGGTTTCATCTTGTGGTCATATGTAGTCAATTCATATATTTTTGAAGGGTTATTAAAAAATATTTTTATATTTAATTATATTATATAACAAATTTCGCTCATAATTATGCATTTAATGCAATGATTTATTTTTTTATTTTAAAATTAAAATAATAACATTACACTATTATCAGGGAACTGAGGGACAATTTTATTTTTATTTTAATAAATTGTCGAGGATACATACATTTTAATGGGAGTGTTTGAATTTAAGATTAAAAATATAATCAAGGAGA
The DNA here is from genome assembly GCA_025469235.1 of Pemphigus obesinymphae. Classification (NCBI taxonomy): domain Eukaryota; kingdom Metazoa; phylum Arthropoda; class Insecta; order Hemiptera; family Aphididae; genus Pemphigus; species Pemphigus obesinymphae. The sequence goes on from JAIPRL010010176.1 coordinate 13,874, forward strand.
TATAAAAACAGATTTTTTTTACAAATAACACCTCCCCCAAGATCGCCTTTATTTTTAATTCTATAAGATGTATTACTCATGAAACGGTACTTACATTTTTCGTAAATTTAATAATAATATGATTTCTATAAATTTGTTGATATTAATTACTACAATAATAATAATTACTAATTCCTAACGGCAATTCCTTGGGTTACAATATGTTGATGACGCAAAAATTTAAAACTATATAACAGTTATTAAATATACCTTATACACTAATAATGTAGTAATATTTTTAAGAGTCTATAATTAATATGTAGGTACAATAAATCTTATTAAAATTAAATTAAATATATATTTAAAATATTCGGAATTTTGTGTATTTTCAAAATTGTAATTATATAAACTGTATGTGTATTCATGTGTTCGGTACATTTTTGAATTACCTGCCTACTTTGTCAATGTATTCAACAAAAACATTTTAGTAAAGAAGACTTTATATACTAGAAAGTGAACGTCATTTTCGGCCGTAGGCGAAATAATTTTTTATTAATTAATTAATGGTATTATTTTTCAAAAATATTCGACTACCCACAATATGGACTCTGATAAAATACTTAATCCGAGATATATAAATTGCACTCGAAATTAATTCCACTTATGATTTGTTACACTTACAAGGTATCAGATTCAAAAGGTGTTGTACTTACAAGTAATCTCACATACTCACATATAAAGAGTTGCACCCGGTAGTTGTTGCACTCAAGCTAATAAACATATAATTTATATTTATAACTATATATTCCTAGTTCTAAATTTGAATATTTAGAATAAATAATGATATAATATGCAACATATAATTTGTTTTCATTAAATGGGAGGTCTGTTTGATTGAATAACAATAACATAAAAATTGCACGATCTCTATATACAAAAACCTTCAAGGTCCACCAAATACCCCTACGGCCATGGTGCTGGTTTATAATAATAATCTTTAATACATAAAATATAGAAATATTTTCTCATAAAGTCACAATTATCTCTATTTTTTTTTTTATTTATATATATATATATATATAAAATAGTAATTAAAAATTAAATTTTTAACCAAAATCTGTTTTAGAAATCAATATTTTCTTATTAAAATTTATTAAGCCTATCAAGTAATGGCTGGAATATAATAAGTAATAACATTACTAATTTACTGTCTAATTGGGCTATGGAGGATAAAACTTGAAAACAACTTTTAAATACCTTGAAAATTTTTAAAAATAATTAGGTCTACTCTTTATAACCGACTGAGGACACTTACAGTGTATAGGCACAATCAGGGGTAGACTAGGTTAATATTTCAGGCCGGGAATTTTTTTTTGTCAGGCCAAGGAGGTAGGGCTGTCTCCAAGAATTATGTGGTGGGAGGTGTCACAAAAAAAAAAAGGTCTAACTTTTTTGCAGTAATTTGTTGACTGATTTACGAAATCTGAACTAATTGCCAACTACCGACTTCAATAAGCAAAAATTTAACAAATAATTTATTTTTACCGAAAAAAAGGTTGTATCGAATAATTGGGGTTTAACTCCCCCCCCTCATACACACACACGTGTTAGACATGTAGTAGTGTATAGTAGGTACCTATTTAATTTTACCCCTTTAAAATTGTTTCATACTAGCATTCATTATAAATCAAATTGATTATTCGTGAATTTATAATCAATGATACTAAGTATGTATAGTATTTTTATGGATAATTTATTTAATATATTAAACACATTATACATAAACAAAGGTGTATGTGTATTTTAATAAAATTAAAAATATTCTTTGTGTACATATTGTACTTATAATATTTAATATTATATTATTTTAATTTAAACTACAGTTAACTTTGAAAATCTTTTTACATATAAAGTTATAAAATTATTTCATTGAGTAATTAAGAAGATAGAAAAAAATATATTGTTTTTATTATAACAATAGTTGTTTTTTCATAACTTCACTGGTCTCTCCAATTTTATCTATCAATACATCATCGTCTATAGAAGCTAATGTCCTTTTTTTTACTGCCATCAACATAAATGATTCTAAATTTTCATTAGTTAGTGTATTTTTCAGCCGATTTTTAATATACTTTAATGTTGAAAATGACCTTTCACATGCTACTTGAGTAACCGGTAAAGTTAGTAAATACTTATAAGCCAAATATAGATTTTCATATGCATTACTATATAAATTGTA
>JAIPRL010010177.1:0-16089 GCA_025469235.1 Pemphigus obesinymphae
TAGAACTCGCTTCCCCAGCACAAGCTTTGCTTTTAGGGGGTGCTGCAATAAGTTACTTGGTATTTATGTATATTTTCTTGTATTATTTATGTTTGTTGCAATAAATAAATAAATAAATAAATAAATAAATAAATTCATTACAAATTACAGTAGTTTTTTTTTTTCGTGTGTATAGAGAATAATACGTACAGATATTTATTTTTGAATCAAACAAAACAAAACATAATAATATTTGTCCATGCTACCTATATTAAAATAAAAGTGAACAATATACTAGCTTATAATATACAACCTGTACGCGACTGTAGCGTCAACGGTCTAATATTCATTTATCCGCGCCACGTGAAATGAATAACTATTGTAAATTTATGATTATTACAATATGACAATACTGTATATTATATATCTATAGTCGTACTGGTTCTTTTACAGATAAGAAGCGGTAATACGTATTCTGGTAAGTCACACATATTGATAAGACGTATATATTATATATTAAATTACGGTCGTTGCGTTGGTTGTGGGACGGGGACGCACACACACTAATAATCATTTACTACTCACACACAGACAAGTCCAGGCCGCAGGTAACAGAAGATTTGCCCGTGTATAACCCCTTAGAAATTACATGTTTGCAGGAGCCTCTTAAATTGTATGTAATCACGTGTTCCCCGACGCAGTAATATAGTTATTTTGCCTATACACAACGCCTTCTTCGCACTATTATTTGAAAATAATTGAAAATCATAACTTTTAATATAATTTTTCCAATACATATTTCAACAATAAGAATATTAAAAATCAAATTCCATTTTCAATAATCATGTATAAATGTAAAATCGCAATATTACAAATAGGTATATAATAATTGTAGGTTAAAATCATTTTTTGAATATTAAGCATATGACATCATAGTAATTTTAAATGTATTTAATATATTTTTAGTTGATAAATATTATTTCTTAGAGTTTATATTTAATAAACATATGTGTTAAAAAGATATTTTTAAAATAGGCATTAATTATATACCTATTTATTATTTCTGAAATTTAATGCCTAGATATTATAGGAGGATACGCACTACATATTATTATATACTTACAATTCTTTATCCCCTAGACTGGTTTCCGATGAATCACATTTATCCGAAATAAAGAACATACTACACTATCCTTTATTGTACCTTTAATATTTTGAGATTACCATAGTATTTATTAATGTATTATTATTATTATTTTATTAATCAAAATGTATTGCTGCCTTCTATAGGACAATATAATGCATTTTTATTAATTCATCCCATATATTACTAATAATATAATAATCTGAATTAAAAATATAAAAATAAATATTTTATTTTATTTATAAAACTCTATTGAGATAAATTTATAAAGAATTATAAATTATTATTTTCGAAATGAGTTTTTATATTTTTTTACACAACTTAGGGAAGTTTTAAAATGTAAATTAAATAGATCTGAAATTCGATATAATCTATAGGTACATGACCGTACTTAATAATATATTAAAATGCATATAATATAAAACGAATAGTGTGCATTTATATTATTTATTTACATATTCAGTGTCTAGGATCGAGTTTAAAGAAAAGAAAATTGGTTGTGTGGTTTTTGATAATGTTATCATTTGATTAGATTTAAAAATAACTTTTAACATAATACGATCCATCCAATTATAAGGATAATATATTTTGAATTAATTGATAAAGTTCACTTATTTTAATTGACATTTAATGAATGGTCAAAAGATAATTTAGTCGCCTTAGAACTTCATTCGTATTATTGAATGGATATTATTACTTTGTTAGACAAATTTGTTTAAAAATATATATTAATCAAATAAAGTATTAAAAATATAATTAAATTTCTGAAACAATATATAATTATATAATAGTACCAAAATCCTTTATTAATATAATATTTTAAAATTAAATAGAAAGTTTTTTTTACGTGTAATTCGAATATATCTTAATTAAATATTTTCGAAAATAATTACACATAACTCAATTTCCAAATTTCTTCTAAAAACAAAAATGCACAATATAATTCAAAAATTATTCCAATCTGAATTGCAAATCAAAAAAAAAATACCGAATCCAGATGTCGTATCACTCGTAACTTGTCTTTTCTCCGGTATTTTTAATTTGGCAAAAGAAAAAAATTCTTGTTCCTTTAATATTTGATCTTTCTTCGAATTTTTCGAATCGTGTCTAACATCAAAAAAAAAAAATATATATTAAATATTAAAATATAGTTAAATACACCTGGTAACTTATTTTTCCCAGTATAAATCAAAATATTACTATAACAAATGGAACAAAGTACATAATATTTAAACAAAGCTTAAGTTTAATATCTTACCATATTTTCTAGCAATGTTAACTGTAAAAAATTAACTTGATATATACTCATATAAACCCTTCATTTTGCTATTCAGCATGGTCATATTTAGATTTTATTTTCAGAGGTGGTTCAAAAGATATTTTATAATATTAGCACATATTGAATTTACCTTATGACGATCATAAAGCCATTTATCGGATTTATAATTTGTAATCGAATTTTTTACACTTTTCAATTGCTATATATAATATTTTAATATTTGGTCAACTAATATTTAATGATTTTCAATTTAATAAAACTATTTTAGGGAATAAATATTAAAAATTATTCGTCTGGAGTTTTCCATCCTATAATTTTCAAAATATTAAATATTTTATACACTTTGTAAATTTTACGGTCTACGGACAACTTAACCAACGATGGACAAATATAAGATTTTTTTTCTGTGTATAAAACTTGTTACAGAGAACCGTTTTAAAAATATTAATAAACTATAGTTAGGTAAAAATGCATTTTTTAATAAAATCATGATTACTTATTATTATCAAATTCAAAAGTGAATGATTTAAAAAAAAAAATTATAATATTATCTTTGATACAGTTTTTATAATTTTATCAATGTTGTTCCGCGTACCTACCTATATCTATTATTTCACTTACATAATTGTTTGAACTAGTCTTACTATTGCATTTAAATCACGATCTACGTAGGTAAGTATATGTTTTTTAAAGCGTTGTGATTCATTAACCAATCGGTTAAGATTAAAATTATTGATATTGTTACTACAATCTACTTTATTAAATAAAATAATGTATTAAATACTGAAAAAAATTTTGGAGTGGATCCCGACCCCATGAACCACCGTCAGATATTGTGCAATTACCTTGATAGCTGATATAATGGTAAGAGAGTGAGTATAATATTACCATGAAAGGCCCTACAACGATTGTTTATTCTAACAAAATCCCTTATTGTTTTGTAACACATTCAACTTAAGTTCCTGGGTTAATTAAATATGTCCAAAAATGTTACACAATCTTTTTCTGAAATATATGGAATGAAAAATTGAGCTATACCGATAAAATCGTTAATCTATAGTTGATACAAAATGTATCTGGTAATACGAAATTAAATCGACAACACGGGTTTATTATGTATGTTTTTAAGTTCAGTAACAAATATATATATAATCAGATGATCGTATAACTATTATAATTTTAGAAAACGTTTTATGAATAAAATATGAAGTATTTCTGGCCTGAGTGAAAACCATATTGCTCGTACATAATAATATGGTTAACTGAGTATTAAATACTACTAAAAACTCGAAAATTACCAGTATGAAATAAAATTTATATGGATCTATAATTCTCCACTTTATATGGGTTACTTGATTTAAGGACACAGAACATAATGTCTACATAGTAGGAAAAAAAGCTTAATCTAGTGAATGACGAAAAAAAAGAAGTAGAATAGGAAATTTTAGGTTAAAAATAAATATACTATAATATAATTTATAATTTTTCAATCTGGCATTTAGCTGCAGTATAAGTACCCGTTTTGATCCGTTTTTACAAAATCAATATTCGATATAACATTGTTTTAATCACTCATCAGTATAATATACATATTTATACTTACGTAACGTATACGGAACGATCATTTATGAAACAGTGACGTGAGAATTTTGTTTTTATCACAATCATCGACATGTAACACGATAATGCACGTACGTATTACAATATCTCGGCAGATCAAAGTATTTATCTGGAAATCCTATTAAGTTTTAAATCGAGTTGACATACCCATGGGGATTCACTTAATTTGAGCAACCAATTGTAATACGGGTATTAGATATTATTACGTGATTACAATCGCAGTTGTGACATAAAGCAATAGATATATGACTAGTAAACTATTCTTTGATCCAAGTATTCATCTTGCTTCCCAACATTTTGTCAAAAGATGAATCTATATATTACCTATTTAATTAATTATTGATAGTGTTTTACAAACGTAATGATTATACCAACAATATAAATACTATTTACATTATAATATATATATAATATATAATCAGTATAGGTTTATAAAAGTATATCTATATTTAGAAAATAAGTAGGTATTATTAACTGTTTTATAATGATATATTTTCACTGACACGTCACTCTATCTCTCCACATTTTTATTTAGGTAGGCATACAAGAGCGCAGAGTACGTGTGTATTTTGATAATATTTATCAATTGAGTTAAAACATTTAAAAATAATAGTCGAATTCAAACATCTAAAAATAATAATATCAATCAATTTGCTGGAACTCATACTCTACATCACCCGTGGAATAACTACCCTCTAAACTCAGGGTTATTCATGTAAATATGTATTTATATTTTATATTAATATTTTGTTCAATAATAATATATCTTTGTCGTCGTTTCTAAATTTTATTAGAGTTAAAGTGAACGCAGGTCATAGTTTCTAGAAACTATTTAAAATAAATTAGACAACTTTATTTATATCGGTATAATAACAACCTGATTTAAAAGAGTGGTTAGTGTAATAGAAAATAATCATATAAGATAATAAGAATAAAATTAGGTGTAGGTATCGATAGTCCCTCAAGAAGACGTGTTGCAATTTATACTACTAATTTATTTTTTATTCGGTAATGTCTTGCAAATAATTGCATCTGCATGTTATATCATCAATACCAATAAACGTAAAATCATGTTCTACGCAAAAAATAGTTACACGATCAGAAAGAAGAACAATTCATTTTTATTTACATATATAATATATAGGTAATATGCATACAAAATGTAAATACATATTCATAACTTGGAACCGGTGTTGCCGGACATAATTTTCGTATTCCACTAAATATTGTTCAAAATTTCCCTAAAAAATAAAAAAGGAAAACTATATCTACCGAAAACTATTGTTATAAATCAAAAAATAATAATGCTAGAAACTTGATATATTGACCAAATATTTACATAATATTAACGTAATAAAATTTAAATTCACGATAATATACGAAAAAATTAGAAATTTTAAATGTTTTGTATATACTAAGTACTTATATTTACATTTTTCAAATAAAAAAAATCGAGTGGGGGTTTCCGAATATAAAACTTTCTGATAAAAATTAATTTTATCCGATACATAAAATATGTAATTTTTCGATATTTCTGAAGTACATTTCCAAATCTTAAAGGAAAACTACCAAAATTAATGGAAATTTATAAGGTATAATTCAGAAAATAATACTATCAAAATTTCGCTCAGAATTGTTTTATGAATTAAATATTTCAAATAGGTTCTAACAGATTCAATATCAAATAATTGCTACAAATGTATACAAAATAACACAAGTTTTAAAAATTAATTTCCAAAATATAAAGAGAGGAATTTCCCTTCCAAATTTTACTCGAAGGGGCAACCACCCTCTGTTGTCTCCCCACATTACGCTTATACCTCATTATTATAATATTATATACCTATACATAAAAAAGTCAAATATTTAACATAAAAGTAAATCTATTAAATTAAAAAGGTTTCAAAAATTTATGTTTGCGAGGAATTTTTATCAATTGAAAATACGGTTCCAGTTTCGCATATTTTGGTACTTAATTACTTATTATTTTCGCTCTTAGCTTATCCTAATCTAATACATATTATTATATTTTTGAAACTCTTTGCTTCAAAATTATTTTCGAGTAAATAATTTTATTTCATTTTTTTTAATTTTAATTACTTAATTATAAAAACAAAATCCGCCAGTATCAAGCATTAGTAGAATAAAGTTCAACAACATTTTACAAACAAAACTAAACAATATTAAGTTCTATTTTACGTTGTAAAAATACAATTAACTATTTTTATCATTTTACTTGCGAACATAATTGCAGATTAGTTGTAAACATAAAGTTAATTAAAAATATTTGTATATTATATTTATACAAACTTTTACTCGTTATATTTTCAAATTTCAATTAAGACTTTATACTTTGTGAATTATATTATATAAAATAATAAATATATATATATATATGTAATAAAAAAATATATGAACACGTCGTTTAAATATTTACCTTAAAAATTAATAATATTACAAAGCATGTACGAGGACCTACATAGTACATATTATAGTATATACATAATTGAAACTGTTTCTTCTCTTAGAGATTTTTTTTTTTATTACGAATATACCTACTATTTTCAAAACTAAAAATATACGCTTACGCGATTCCTATAATATCAGCCCACGTAACCATGTTAAAAACGATGATACAGTATTTTATTTTCATGCGTTGAAAAATTAAAAATTTCTCGGAAACATTTTGAAAACCCGGTTTTTAAATGATTGACAAAAAAAAATATCTCTGTGAACGTAAATAAAATATCTCTAAAAAAATTAAAACAAAACAAAAAGTTGGTGTTTATTCAATTATTTCTAGTATACGGGTGGTTATTAAACGATTGTTAAATGTAACGATGAAGATTTTTGGTAAAAATACTAAAAAAGTACCAGTTAATCATTTTTTAGAAAAATAATATCAAGAAAAGAAATAAAATAGCATAATACATATTTTTATAGTTACTATTGAATAAAGACGAAAAAAAGGTGTTTTAAATGGGTTGTAAAATTATATCTCGTTGTGTAAACTTATTATAAAATTTTGTTTTTTTAGATTGAATTAAACTGAACAGGACTAGTGCTTGTTTGAATGATTGTAAGATAAGTCTTAATAAACTAATGGAAAAAATATATGAATGCTATTTTTTTTTTTTTATTATATTTTTATCTTACTCAGTCGGTTGGGCTATGTTGGCTTTGGTTCAATCTTGAAATTAAATTATCAGTCCATTCCATAAAAAGTGTGTTAATTTTAGGAAAGGAAAAAAAAGGTACACTCTTTTTAATGGACTATATAACAAAACTCATTTATTTCTTTAACATGCTTAGTTAACTACATCGGCTTAAAAAGAAAAAAAACACACTGAACTTATATAAAAACAAAATTACCTTTTCTTTACACACAATATGTACTATAATGTAACCACTTTTCAACATGTTACCAACTTATTCATGATAATATAATACATTCCCCCCTTGGACAAATTTATTTCATCAATTTCCCAACTTATTTATCTGTTCATCTGACAGCAATAGCACTACTTGTTGAATGACTCTGGTAAATGTCCCTAGACTATTTTGGATGGTTACGACTCTCACCAGTCCATCTGCTCCTGGAATAGCCACCTTCACCTTGCCTAATGACAATGAGGCTGGGATGCAAGAGTTTAATTAAGAGAACAATTATCCCAGAACATATGTTAGGGTATGGCTTCCGCCATTTACTGCGAATTTGGAGATTTTATAAATACTCATCTCTCCACCTTCTCCAAAATTACTGTGTTAGTTGTTGAGTTAGTTGCCGATAATCAGTGCGATTTCTGGGTAAGTCTGTGCTCTCTTGTGGTATTGCCAACAATGGACCACCTATCAGGAAGTGTTCTGGGGTTAAAGCTGAACAGTCTTCAGGGTACTCTGTGAGTGGAGATAGAGATCTTGAATTCAGACAGGCCTCTACCTGGCATAAAACTATATTGAATTCTTCAATAATCAGAACTACATTACCAATTATATGCGTTAAATTATGTTTTGTCGACTTAATTTCAACTTTCCATAGACCACCTTGATGCGGAACTAGTGGAGAAATAAAGTTGAATTTAATACCTTGGTCCACCACGTATCGCTGTACTATATCTTGATGTTTGTTTAATTCCCATAGTTTCTTCAGTTCATTATCTAAACCTCTAAAGGTTGTTGCATTGTCTGAGTATATTTTTCAACATAATCCTCGACGGCTCACAAACCCTTTTTAAAGCTACCAGAAAAGTGGAGGTTCTTAGGTCAGATACCAACTCTAATTGAACTGCCTTTGTGGAAAAGCACACAAACAAACAGATATATCCCTTGGTTGATATAGAGCGACGTAACATACTTTGCTTGGTATAAAATGGTCCAAGATAATCCACTCCAGTCACTTCAAATGGTCGCGAGGGTAGGGGTTTCGCAGTTGGCAGACGGCCCGTTTACTGGGTAGCTGGTTTCCTTTGGCTAACCTTACAACGTATACAGGAATGTATGATGCGATGCACCGTGAATCGTCCTCGAATAATCCAGTAAGTTCTACGCAGCATAGACAGCAATGACTGAACTCCAGCATGCAGTTGATAATGATGTTGATGAAGGACGAATAAATCGGTCACATGATGGTTGCTGGGTAAAATGATGAGACAACGTTCGTTGAAAGGCATATCTGAATGTAGAAAACGATCGCCTACTCGCAATAGTATATGCTCATCGCGGAATGGGTTTATCGAGGCTAATGCGGTACTTCTTGGAATATTACCTTTATTGATTTCATTGAACTCTTCCTTAAAGCATATGCCTTGTAACTTAATATGCACCATTGTTTTGCTAAGGCAATTTCCTCCAGGGAAAGAGAATCACTGGAGCGGCTTGATAAACTCATCCTACAATTTTGACCAAAAACATTTGAGAAATGCTACATTCTTGTATAATTTACTCCGTGATGAGTATTTGGTTAAAATCTAATCTGATGGTGGTACAGTGACTGCAGCGGTTACCTTCTCCTCTGGTATGTTGGTCAAGTATGGATCCTTGTCAGGCCATCTGCTGCTGTCTTCAGATAACCATTTTAGACCATTCCACCATTTCTTGAATAGATCCGACAGGTCTTATACTCCTCTTGATAATAAATCAGCCGGATAATGATCCTTCTTCATGAGTAGATTAACAACAAATCTTCCATTCGAGTTCCTCTTGGTTGTCGACCCAAACCATTGTTCACAATCACATTCTTCTTGCAACTAAATCCGGCCTGATAGTCTCCTAGTATGCTCTCTGCTATAGGTTTTCCTCTATCTAGTAAAAAATATGCGTTTATAATAATATACACTTTATACGTTGTATCCAGTAATGCAATACCCCTATAATTACTGCATTTCTGAGGATAATTTTTTTTTGTGGATAGGACACACCAAAGTGGTACTCATAATAAATTATTATACTAATAAGCTATTTACAAAATATGAATAAACATAAAAGTTATAAATAAATTAAAATAATATTTATTATACCGGAAAGAAAAGAATATGCGATAGGAGGATGTAAGTGATACGAGAAATTTATTATATAATGGAATAATGGAGGTATAATATATATAATATAGCCTAGATATAATAATTGTAACATATAAATATTGTGAAAATATATTTATAACGTTTTATTTTAACCACATTTCCACAAAACATTATGATTTTATAAAAAAATATGGTAAATTTAATATTTTATATTGTGTGTTAAAATAATGCTCAATACAATACTTTTTTTTATATATTATTTTTTAAACGACATTGTGAAAATATATGTATTGAAATATTTCAGACATGTATTTTATATAAATTCATGACAATATTTAAAATAACTTAATTTGAAAATATTATAAAATTAATTATGTATGTATAGTATATTTAAATATATGCCAATTATATGTGTTTTATTGGTGTTTTTAACAATATTTTATATTAAATTTGAACGTAATGTGGAATTTTTAATTCAGCGAGAGATAATAGTAGACAAAAGTTATTCTTATATTACTTATATAATTAACTTATTTATTTTTATTTATTTATTATTTATTTTAATAATTATTAAATATATAAAAACTTACTTTTACTATAAAATTAATACTTATAATAATACTAAATATTGTCATATTTTATATTATACTAGTACTTTATAATAATACTAGGTTGTTAAAAAAAAGTAGGGTAGATATTTACCACGTGCAATACAAATAAAAATATAATACCAGCCAAATTACTCGACTTCGCTCGTTAACAATTTTACTGCAAAATCCTTTTATAACAATCGTCTATATTAAAGGAGTATTCTGTAAAAATTTCAGCTTACCACGCTAGTATAGTTTGGGTTGGACATTGAATAAAAATTTTAATTCACTTCCCTCTTTCCCCCCTAAATACCAAATTTCGAAATATCCTTTCTTAGCTGGTCTCTAAATGTCAATAAAGAAATATTCTCTCGACATTTCAGCTTTTTATGATCAATTGTCTGGGCCTAGTATTGATGATTTTTATAAATATAGATTACATATTTAAACGCCTCAGTGGTTAAGTAGATATCTGAAATTCGTATTAACTTGTATGAATGATTATGTAGTAGAATCGCTAACGCGTATGTGTGATATTCTGGAATAGCGAGTTCCGATTCCAAATATCTTTCAAATTTATAACACCCATCACCATGGGGAGAAAAAGTAGTAGTCATACAACACTCAAGAGGGAGGCCTGACAAACCGTTCTGCCTTTTTCTCTTAATTCTCCCCCTTTTTTTTTTTGTAATTCAATGTTATGATGAAATGTTTTATAATGTTTTTGCGAAAAATTGCTACCATATGAAATTGTCTATATTATCTCAATGCTGTATTTCTCTGCCATGGATATATTGTCAAAATATTTTGAAAATATTACTAACATAGAAAACAAACATAACACATATATTGCAGTTATTTTAATATTGTAACAACTTATCTGAAATATGTAATTTCTATTGAAGAGGAGGCCAACATCAAATAATTGGGCTAGGCGAATGAAAAAAGATGGTATTATACCAGATAATGAAATGTATAGCTACTTTACTGATTAATCAAGTATTTCAAAGGATACATATGATATGATTACAATTAGCTAGTATAACCCTATTTTAAGATAATATAAAGCATAAAATACTAAAAATAATTGTACTAAAAAAAAAAAAAAATTAAAATTTGAAAGAAAAATGGTTTATACGATTTACTTTACTACAAAATTTAAAATAACTAAGCTGTAAACAAAATTATAATATAAAACTTTTTATTATATATAGATAATGTCATTAAAAATACTTTTTAAATAAATTAGATACAGATTATCATAAAAAAATAGGTATTGCATTAATAAATTAAAATACATAATTTTGTATCGATATTTACACATGAAAATTTAAAGATAAAATACATTTTGGATACTTTTTCACTATATATTTCTTAATTTCTTATCTTGAATAATTTGTATGGCTACTATATTTTTCAATATCTACTTTTCGTATTGTATTACATTGTAACTATATAGCAGTGATTTTCAACCTTTTTTCAATGCAAAGTGCCATATTTGTAAAAATATTATGAATTAATTATGCATTATTTATTATTAAAATGTTCATTGTAAATAGTTTATCGTCCAAAACGATTTCGATAATAACATCAAATATTCAAAATACAATACAAACTATAATTATACTTTTTATTTGGTAAATAATTTAATAATATATAATATGATACATATTTCTTTCCAAAATTTCCATTCAGTGATAACTAGGGAATCTAATGAATCAGCAGCATTACAACACAATAGTTATATAATATATTATAAATGTATTCATTTTATTTACGCGTTTCAACATTCACACAAATTGAATATCTGTAATGTAATATATTTCATTAAAACCAATTAAAATTAATTTTCCATATAACGATGAAATCAACCATAACTATAATAGTGCAATAAAAGATTATCATTTGTACCTTTTGATAAATGCGATTACACGCAATTACTGATTTAGTAATTCCATGGTTTTCGTATTTTTGTGTAATAATTAATGAATATAATTTCAACAAACATTACGTATTATTTATATTTATTACCTATATTTAATAATTTAACACCCACAATTGGTAAATATACATATATACAGTTAGCACAATCATATGCATTTTATTTCAACATATTATGTTCCTGAACGCTCTCTGTCGCCTAACACAAAATTTAAAATATAATAAAATAATATAATATATAATATAATAATTTAAAATATATAATATAGCATAATATAATGTATGTATTTCTATAAAAGATAATATTTTTCTCTTCTTTTTCTCCTTCTTTGTTTTCTCTCCCAACTATTTTGTGTTGGAGGAAAGCAAGTTCTTCAACTTCCACCTAACTGTATCTTCCGGATCTTCTTCGTTTACACAAGCTCCTTTCATAGTATCACTTTCGATTGCATCTATCCACCTTTTTGCATGTTAATTATTCCTAAAATAAGTCACTTTTTCCCATAAAAATCACTATTTTTTAGTTGGTTACTAATAGTTACTATTTTTAAATTAAGTACCTACCACAAAGCCACTTTTTTATAATTTTACTTAAACATGTTAAACATTTAACATTCGCACTATTTCATTCACAAAATGTCAACAGTTAATTTCAAAAAAAAATTTATATAATGATCAAATTATAATCAATTTAAATGATAATAATTTAATAATTATTTAATCGAGTCGATTATTTGATATTGATTAATCCAAGTATCGATATATCCATTAATCCATGTATCGATATATCGATTAATCCATGTATCGATATATCGATTAATCCGTGTACCAATTAATCGATTATAATCGAAAGATCCAATACAATTGGCTTAAAGCTAAAAAATAAACTATTGCCCAGCAATACTCTTTACTAAAATCTTATTGCCTCTGTTTCTTCCCTCCTGAACACATTCCCGAGCCATCTCAATGCATTTTCTCCAATTTTGTCTACTATCGAAGACATTCCTATAGTAGCCCTTATATATACATTTTTTATTCTGTCTTCCGTGGTCACTCCACTCATCTATCTTAACATTCTCATCTCTGCTTATGCTTATCCTCTGTTCTGCTTTCCTGTTTGCAGCATATCATTCTAGATCAATGCAAATCTTGCTATACTGAATACTATCTTGTAAAAATTTCCTTTTAGCTTAATTAGGATCATTTTATCACTGAAAATGCCTAACATATCTTTTTATATCATCCATCCGTACTTGATCCTGTTTTTTTCCTCAAAGCTAATAATTCCTTCTAGAAAAGTGATCCTAAATACTTAACCTCTCAACTTCACCCACTTCATCACTATTCATCTTCAATAATTCCCTATTCTTATTCTCTCCATGTTCTCTTTCTCAAAAATCAAATTGTACACTCTGCTTTTTTTTACTAATCTTTAATCCTTTACCGTAAAGTGCTTCGCTCCATGTTATATGTTTACCGTTTACTTTTTTACGATTCTCTCCTACCAACACTGTAAACAGTAGTACTATGCTACCATGTAAATCCTTAGTATATCGTAGTGTGTAATGCTATTTTGGCTAAAATCTTTAGTTTTTCACACAGTCTATACTCGCTCCTTTTACGTGTCCACAATTACATTCAAATATACCTTTGATAATCCTTTATTTCATTAATTTCTACTTGAGTGACACTTGAGTTGAACTACTAATTTAGTACTTTATTATATAATAAATATATATATATATATAAATTTACTAAAAATTATCACATTTTGATTATTTGTTAATCTAAATTGAAAATTAATACTAGTTTATTATCTTTATTTTGATACCCACTTCGTATCATATTCAAAATAAATATTATTATTTATACAGATAAAACATGTAAAAATGTATTCGATTTTGAGACCGTATAATACCGTAATGATTAAAAAAATTATTAAAAAGACAAAAAAAAAATGTTCTCATTCCGATACGAATTATATATAACTATGTATAATACGAGTACATTACACCATCCACTGCTCCAGGCATGATCTAACCTATAAAACTATTTACAAATATGTTAACAGCATTGCGATAGATTCATTATTGCATAATAAATTTAATGGTATAAAAAATATATACCTATCTAAATTTTTCGGGTTTTGAAACCAAATTGAATTTTTCATTTATTGTAGTGCATCCAAAAATACCAAAAATTATTATCAAATCCGTTTTAATGGTTAAAAATGAGTTATTATTTTTAAATATTTTTATTTCAACTGGTTTTGCGTAATATGTATTCAACATTATGAACGTGTAGTTAATTCGCATTAGCTGTCTGCAACATACAATTTTTTTTCAATATTTTCGTCTTTGGCCTATTTAAGTCAATATTGTTTTTTGACATTTCTAAACTTGATATTTTATTTCTATACGAATTCTTAGAGACCATAATAATAAGTATAAATGTACAATATATATATATATATATAAATGTATAAACTTAATACAAATTGTACAGATAAGGAATTAAATAAAGTAAAAAAAAAAAGGGGGGGGAAAGAGTTTAATTTAAATATTATTTTATTCCACCACAATAGGCCTATACAGTCCGTATAACGTATTTGTAGTGAATACACGGTTTCAGGCCAACGGAATTAAAAATCGAAAATGCGTCTACGACGTCCGAATTCAAACGACTGTCGTACATAATATATACGTATATATATATATTAACACGGATGTAGTTAAAAGTCGGGTGTAAAACTTTTTAAACGGAATTATTATATGGAACGGGGTGGATTGAACGGCGAGAAATTGAAAACAGTTATCGGTCGTGTGCTGGTGCAGCGTCGGTGGTGTACGATGGCCGCAGTGGTGTGGTGGCCGTCACGCGAAGTTTGAATTATACGGAACAAGTTTCCCGGAGATCATCACCGTAAATTATCATAACTATAGACCCTCCCTCCCCGTATTACACCCGAAACGGTATAAGTATACCTGAAGAGCACCGCTCGCGCCCGAACTTCTCCCCGGCGTAATACGGTTAATTGTTTGCAAGTCGGAAAATTACGCCCAAAATTTATCGTATACTCGCTGTTTTATCGGTTCCAACCTAACCCCCCCGCGTGTACGTATATACGAGGTCCAACGATAAATTTGTCGAATTCGTTCCTGATGGCAAATCGTTTCTCGAGATTTATGCAAGCACTGTACACGGTCCGACCCCGCCCGGTGAGTATATATATATATATACGTACGTCGTGCATATTTTATACGTATCCGAAAGTACGGAAATATTAGACGCGTATATGTTACCGTTTCTGCTGCAGGTGTACGCACACGCGTAAAATGTACACACATTGGCCGATCAAATAATAACGTGATTTACATGGAAACATCGGATACCTGTTCCGTGCACTATACACGTATATATATATATATATATATATTGTTATGGTCGTCCGAATAAAGTTCGAAATAACGCGTTTTCTAATAATATATTCATATTTTTCGGCGTGTTCAACGGAAATCGGAAAATATTGCTATTACGACCGCACGAACAAACACTCCGTCCATCTATCCATCCACGACGTCCGTCTCCGTTTTCCCATATACGTTATATTTTCCGACGCGCGCATATATATATATATATATATATAACACGTCATGACCGGTGCATTGATTTCGGTGCGAACGCACGTGAACGGGTGTGCTCGTCACCGGATATTTGGTCCGGCGTGTGCGGGGAGGGGGACTCGAAATTTGTATCCGTTGGACAAAAAATTAAGCAAGCTTCTGATACTAATTTTCTTTAAAAGTACCGGGAGAGCACAATTTACTGGAATGATTTACATTGGAACGGACATATGATGGAATTGAATAATTAAACAATATTATTGGAAAATAATTGATTGAAATATATTAGACGGGACAGACAATTGTTGGAATTACATTACTCTGAACAGACATTTTTTGGAAATCATTTATTTTTTCATGGTACAGACATATTGCGGAATTACAATACTTGGTA
>JAIPRL010010178.1:0-16087 GCA_025469235.1 Pemphigus obesinymphae
ACAGTACGTTAAAAACAATGATAACAATGATAAATTATAACATAGATTTAAATATAGTTATAGAATAATGATAAAATAATAAGGTAATAAAGTATGTACAATTATGAATTATGATATTAAGTTAATATTAAGAGAAGAATTTAATAAAAAAAAAAAGAAACATATATATATTTACATGCATACATAGTAATAGATAATAGTAAAGTTATAGAAATAAATTATCATTATTTAAGGTATTCTCGGCTGATAATAATATATTAATAGGGCAATGTGACATGAATTTTTTAGAGGAATGAGGGACGAAAAAGAGTTGTTTTTTTTTATATTATGATGGTTTACTTTAAACGAGATGAAACTAAGGATGAAGGGATCATTTATATCATTATTTAACAATTTACTGAGTAACGCGGAATAAGAATTTTTTCTTCTGTCTTTTAACGTTTGTAAATTTAATATATGCGGAATATGATCATAACCAAAGTGGGGCAGTCTAAATATGTTACATTTATATGAAGTAAACCGCAACATTTTATTTTGTACTTCTTCAATTTGATTAAAATGAGTCGAAGTCCATGTTTCCCATATAATACAGCTATACTCTAGCTGAGGGCGAATGAAAGAAGAGTAAAGGCTTTTAAAAGTATTAGGATCACTAAAGTTGGTACAGTTTCTATTAATCATACCAAAAACGGATAATGATTTATTTTTTATATCAAACACATGTAAATTAAATAATAGTTTGGAATGAATCAAAGATTATTCCAAGGTTTTTAATTTGAAATGTTCGTTTTAATAAATGATTAGAAAGCTTATAATTATAGATTAAATGGTTAGGTTTTTCGGAGAAAGAAATAGAGTGGCATTTATTTAAGTTCAGATTCATTTGCAATACGCCAATTGTTAATATTATCTAAATCTTTTTGCAATAGTATTGAATCTTCTTGACAATTAATTAATTTAACGAATTTTGCATCATCAGCAAAAAGCAAAATATTAGAGTATTTTTAAAATTAAAACAATATCGTTTATAAATAAATTAAAGAGAAGTGGTGAGAGATGATCTCCTTGTGGAACACCTGAAGTTACCTGAATAGGATCTGATATAAAGTTTTTGTATTTAACAAATTGTGATCTATTGGTTAAAAAAGAGTTTAACCAGGATAAGAGTGGGTCAGCAAAACCATTTTTTTTTTGAGTTTTGAAATTAAAAGTAAATAGTAAATTCTATCAAATGCTTTTTGAAAATCGGTATAAATGACATCTGTTTGCTGATTAACGGAAAAAGAGTTTAAAAGGAAATGTATATAAGGGATCAAGGTAGTGATTGTAGATTTTTTTTTTTCGAAATCCATGTTGTTGGGGTACTAAGATATTATCTAGAAGAGGAGAAATTTTAGAATTTACAATATTAGAAAAGATTTTATGTAGGATAGAAATTATAGATATAGGCCGATAGTTTGATATTATAGATTTATCACCATTTTTAAAAATTGGATTAATAAATGTATTTCTCCAACTATTGGGAAAGTAACTTGTGTTTAGGGAGGAATTAAAAATAAAAGTTATGGGAGGAGAGAGGACAAATCTACAGGTATATAAAAATAATGGAGAGATTCTATTAGGACCAATAGAAGTTTTAATGTTTAGAGAATCAAGTTCATTAAATACATCAAGAAGGTTAATTGAACATTTATTTATGGATTGTAAAGATTCTATAACAGGAGTGGAGAGCGAAGGAATATTTGCTTTTTTTTAAATAGAGGCAAAATATCGACCGAATAAATTTACTATATACTTTCTCCGTTATCTGCTACTTCATGATCAAGGGATAATGAATTAGGAAGACCAGTGGAGTATTTTAAATTCCTCATAAAAGTCCAAAATTTTTTAGGGTTAGATTTTAGTGAATGTTGAATATTATGTAAATAACAAACAAAATCTTGCTTTCTATGTTGTTTGCATTGGGTTCGGATAAATGAAAATTGTTTATAATCAAAATTAGCTTTAGATATTTTGAATATAATATGAAGTATTTTTTTTTTGTTTAATTAAAGATTTTAGATCTTTAGAGAACCAGATAGGAAATTTAGAATAAAAGTTTTTCTTTTTTGGAATAAAGTAATCGATAGCTGAAAATAAAACCGAATAAAACTCATAAAGCATCCATGAAACTTCAGTATTTCTATTAAAGATGGTTTTCCATTCAATGAAACCCAAAAAAGATAGAATGTAATGGTAATCACCCTTTGCCCAATCATAAGATAATTCAGAGAAAGTAAGAGAAGAAGACAATTTTTCAGAAGAATAGTTAACATATAAAGGAGGATGATAAGAGTCGATTGGAACAATTGGGTCATTATATTTAAAGATAATAGGAGAGAAAGAATTTGATAATACGAGATTGAGCATAGAATTATTTATATTCGAAATTGTGTTGATTTGAAAAAGATTAAGCAAGGACATGTTTTGTAGAAAAATAGATTCTGATGAGGCAAGATTAAAATTTAAGTTTGACATAGATTTATTTAACAAAGGAAGATTAAAGTCACCAAAAAGTAACAAAGCTGTATTAGGATATAATAAAATTACATTATTAATAATATTAAAGTAATCTTGATAAAGGACGGAATCAGAATTAGGTGGAAAATAGACAGAACTCAGAATTATTTTTTTACTAGCATTAATTTTAACAGAAACAAAAACCAATTCTAATGATCCCGTATCAATGACAAGTTTATTAGAGATAAATTTATTACTAATAGCTATTAGAACGCCTCCACCTCTGGTTAAAAGGCTTGTGGCAATAGATCTATCACAACGATATATGGTATAATTACAAAAACCAAGTTCATTGGAGTTAATATTATCACGTAACCATGTTTCAGAGAATATAATAGCAGAAAAATTGCAAAGAGGAATATTAGTGGTTAAAAGATTGAATTTGGTATTTAATCCTCTGACATTTTGATAATAAATATCAAAATGATCAGGGGGGAGATTTATAAGTTTTTTTGGTTAATAATAGTAGGAGTACCTTTTATATATTTGTTTATTAAATCTAGTTCACCATTTTCTCTGCGGCGGAGAAGCTCAGTTCGTAGTTGAATCATATAAGTCCCGTTGGGTTTTGGTTCTATCAGAAGAGAAACGTAAGCTGTTCCAGGATTGATGTGTCTTCAGTTTATTTTGAGCATCAAATATAGAAAAAACTTCTTTTTGATCAGAGAGACATAATTTTATAGGTCTTGCTTTGGAAGCAGTAGGTAAGAATGATCCCAAACGAGAAATAGAATTTGGTTTTAGATTTAGACCAAGAAAGTCAAGAACCTTATTCACGGTAATTAGATCATCATTTGAGTCTTTAGGTAAAGATGTAGGTTCCGAAAGATTAAATAGGTGATAAAATATTTTTTTGGTGACTCTGGGGATCTAGAATTTTCGCTAATAGGTTGGAAGGAGAATGAGAATTTGACATAGTAACTTTATTAAGGTTTTCTTCAATAACTGAAACTCTCTGTTTTAAAGATTCAGTATCTGTAGCTAAAGTATTTAACTTAGACGAGTTAAATTATAATATTATGCCGATAACATTATAACAGATATAAAATTTGAGAATAACGATGGCGGCGGTGTCCGCGTTGGCGGTAGACGGGTGTGTGGGGAGGTTCTGATAGACAGACGTTGCGGGGTGGGAGAAAATGTGGTGACCGATGCAAACAACGGCGGCGGCGGCAATGACGGACGGGAGCTTCGTAGAATCCCCAGGCGGAACGCACGAAAATTAATCTGCGGACGTCCTCGTGACGTACAATGGTAAAACCGTCTCCACCGATTCTTGTCAATTCCGCAAATTTTGAAAAAAGGGTTAAATTTTTAAAAAAGTTGACAATTTGACATTGTGACAATTTTTTAATTTCCGGTATAGGGTTAAGTGTCACTAATAGGTTAACTGACTAATTGGTTTAGGTCAATTGGGGTCAAGTGGCCAATTATCGATGATTAATTGGGGTTAATTGATATTTAATTGGGGTCAATTGGTCAATTAGTGATGATAAATTGGGGTTAATTGGGCTCATGTCACCAATTGGCGATAATTAATTGACCAATTAGTATGATTAATTAGGGTTACATGATCTTTTGGATAGGAGGGGTGAAAACCTCCAAGAAATTTTTCAGGTGGGGGGTGAGGGCTAGAACCGGCTATTCTATCTTACTATTATTGAATTTTATTATCTATTATTGATTACAGCGGCGATTTTAGGACGGACACCCTGGCGATCCTCTATGGAAGTTTTCCTTATCATTATTTGAGGAGTATATAATTGATTTTGAATAGAAATTGGCCTTTTCACAATAATTGACAAGTTATTTCTATTATAAAAACAGTCTATTTAATACGTTGACTGTAAAAGTAGAATAAAGTTATTAATTTAAAATAATCTTAATCCATACGTAAATATAATAACAAACAAATAATATTGTATATATATTTGTAAAATAATATAAATGTTATCCACAAACTAAATTCCGATAATCCGATAAAAGACTACTGTTTATTTTATATATCAAATACGTAGATTTTTTTTACAAAACCACGTTTTCATTTACTTAATTTATGAGTGTTGTTTTTTCAAGAAAGAAACCACGTTTAACTTTTTCAAAAGCGCATCAAATTCGTTTTGTCCGTTCTCAGTTTTAGTTGATTTGACGAACCCGACCAATGCACGGAATAGCATCATATGTTCGTCATATTCCTGTTTGAACATCTCCTGGTCCTCCGGGTCCACAGATTGAGGCATCATGTTACAGATTGTTGAGTCCAAGTACTTCTCAAACTCTTCCTGGTTTGACATGAAATTTAGGAGATTCTGTGGAAGCTGCTCTCCTGTAATATTATTAGTTAGTGGGTTATCGTCTTCTATCGAAATTTCGGGTGACGGCGTTTTAATAGACAAAGTAGGTTTCGTGTACACCCAGTTCACATCATCAGTCGTCTCTAGTATTAGCTTGATCGGATCATTGATGTCCTTATTGATGGTTTTACCCCACAAAAAGTCCAAGTGGTTGCAATAACGATTATTGGATGGAATGGCGTTCATAACTTTTGGAAGATGGTCCCTTAGTTTCATCACATCCTGCAAAAATCGCCAAAAAAAAAAAAAATGTTGATTAATAAAATGTGATAAATTTGTTCTAAACCCTCACCTTTATGTCAGCTAAAATATCATTTTTTCCATATATCAAAGTGATGGGAACCTGGATCGAACTTAAATTGTACAAAGGAGGTGATTTAGAATTATACTTTTCCATGTTCAATTCAGGACTACCGTAATCGTACTGAGCAAAATAGTCTGTAATGAAATAGAAAATGTATGAAGATAACGGAATGTCATATAGTTATTGCATTTATGACTTCATACCATTCAATATTAACTGTGCGAAATGTTCTACAAGTTTACCAGATGTTCCAGCGGGCAAATGTCCCAAGATGGGTGGAATTAAATCCTACAATAATAAAGGAAATGAGGAATCATAATTATTACAGGGTAATTTAAAATGAAAGTATGAATTTCACGGAACGATAAAAAATAAAAACTTTATAAATTCAAAAATTGTATGGCTATTAGACAGCGAATACAGCGAAGAGGTAATGGAGATAATTTCACCCCCTCCATTCACAAAAAATTTGGAGTTAAACATTTAGAGTATAAAATAAGTTGATGACTTTTTTTATTTTTTCTTTATAACTCATAAATTTCTCCACCAATTCAGGACCTCTGTATCCGCCACTGATATCAGGTTAAGCAATAAATTTAATTTATTTATGGAATATTAAATTGTCGCCAGATTTCACCAGGAATTACTAAAACTCTATAAATAAATTACATTTATTAGTGAGTCTGATGGTCTTAATAAAATTTTGTATTTATAGATATTCGTTTGTTTTTATTAGATTTATATTCGAAATTCGGCAATAGTATAAAATGCAATAATTACAGAATTGAAATATTTTGGGTCACTTCCACACACGGAAAATAATGTTGTTCTGATTATACATTTCTCAATAATTAGATGAGCCATAGTAGACCCAAATAATATTTGCATCCACGTCTCGTAGAATATCATTCCATGTGACAACTTTTGGGATTCATTCTACATGAAAAATTTTAAAAATATCAATAAAAAAAAAACATTTTTTAACATTTTTCATATTATTAAATAACTTTTCCTAAACATTTCTTGTTTTATATCCTAGCTCATCATACTCACGTTGATTGTTTTCGCTTTAGAAGCTAAATGTCTTAGAAATGATTTCGTGTTATATAAATAAGCCACTGGTGCGAGACTGATTTGTGATCGGATTTTGGGCTGATGTTCGGGTCTCTCCGAAGCCATAATGTAAAACAAAGTAGTACCCATGGAATAACCTATGTAGTGGACTTGTGGTGCTTTAGTATTCATAAGAATATAGTCAATTGCAGCTGGTAAATCGTATTTTCCTATTTCGTTCAAACTGTAAGTGTAAAATAAAATACTATTATATATGTAATATTTAATTATTTTTTATATTTATTAAAAATAACTATATGTGGTAAATTAAATTTTCCCATACATTTTCTATATTTTCAAAACTGGTCATAAAAATGATGGATATGCAATATTTGGTACTCTACAGCTTTTATTTACATTTCCAACAATAGTTTACCTCGCTTCTATCCCACAATCTTGTCTACCATTATTCTTATCTAAACCTTTATATACTTCCTTATCACCTCTTACTGTTATTAACAAGTGCTTGGTCCAGTGCTTTCACCTCAACAATAAACAAATACTGTTTTATGAGCATCAAGCCACATTGAGATTGCTGGAAATGATCGTCTAGCTTGCATATTAACTAAGCGGCTTCTTGGTTTTTCTCTTTTTAAAACCCCGAATTCTGATCTTATTCCAATTTACCACAAGTTGATTTGGAATATTTGGCAGTACAAGAGGTCTACTATTCTTCCATCCTACAATTTTTAGAATCAATGCATCACCTTTCTAATTTCCTTTTACCATGTTTTTGAGGCCTGTACTATTCCAGATATCAAATAGTTACCTTTTCCCTCCTACATCTTGGATATAACCTCTTTTTCAATCACTTCTGCCACCTTTCTATCAACTCTATTCCTTTGTGTACCTTACAGATTACAGAAGTGAATGTCCTCCACCATATTATATTCGATTACTCCCCTATATCCTCTCCTAGATGAAACCATTTTTCCCGTATTTGATCTCTAGACTTTATATAATTTATTAATTTGTTTCTAACTCCATTTTCTAACCAAATATATCTCTAATAAAATCTACTTTATCTTAAAAGTTATAGTCTTTATTTAATGCAAGTGTATAGTACGTTTATATGTATTTGTATTATATATTTTTTTATCTTCACTTCTTTATTTTATAATCCATTAATAGTAGTGTTATAATATTTTATACAAAATAAACACTTATATATAAAAAAATTATAAATTAAAAAATAATAAATGTTATAAATACAAAAAAATCCGTAAAATCACAATTCCGTATTACCTAAAATCCCAAAAATCATTTTCCGTGTAGATCATCGACTTGTGTTTCCTACTATAGGTGTTGCCACGACAGTTTGCTAACCATACGTCATACCCGAAATCAGCGAGTTGCATAGCTATATTGAAATGAATAACAATATTGTATGTTTTGTTTATACGAAATTTAACGTGTTTGACGATATTGAAATAATACTTACGTAATGAAATTTCGGCTCCCCCTAGTACCCAATCGGCTGAACTCCCGAGAATTCCATGGTGTATGAACACTGGATGATTTCTAGTGGGCTTTTTGCCGTTCTTGCTATTGGGAATACGATGCAACTCCAAAATATAACCATCGTCCGTAACGACGTGATGGTTTTCAAAGGCGTATCCATTTTGTTTGAGTATTTCCACCTATTCATTAATATTCTTATGAATTATAAAATTTTATATTGGTAGTACATATACTAATACTTATATTATTATTTGAATTATTTATGTAAATATGAATCATACCTTTCAAGTTCCTACAATAGTGTAACTATATATTAATTTCACAACAATTTTGGTTTAGAGAAATTTTTTTTACAGATATAAAGATATTTGTAATTTTAAAGAAGTAAATAAAAATTCAGGGACTGGATCCGAACCAAAGACAACCGGTTACAGAGCATAAAAACTCAAACCCAGAATACAACCCGAACCGATATTAAATATTTTCAACGAACCAAAATTGGAACATTTATTTTAATATGAATAATACCAGGGTTTTTCATGATTCTAAAATGTTTATATTTGAAATTTTAGGTAGAAAAATTGTATGTTTTTTGGAATATTTAATTTTAATTTTTTCAATTTAGAGAAGATGAGAAAAAAAAATTTTTTAGTTAATTAATTTTTAATTTTGTTTTCTGTTCATTTAATTCTATGTTAACACTCGGATTTCTTGAAAACAATTAATGTTCTAGTCAACATTTTGAAAAATCCTCCCGAATCTTTGTAATTAGATGTATTTATGTTCTAAATATATATTTTTAATTTGTAATTTCAAATAAAAATATTGTGACAAAAAAGTGCATGTGCCAGGAACATCCGGGATACCTGTGATACATGAAAATGTATCAAATATAAAATTTATAATAATTTTTTTTAAATATAACAGCTAATTTTTTACAATGAGGAATGCAATTCATTTTCTATTTAGATACTCATTTAGCACATTTTAGAGACTGGACCAATAAATGGGAAAAAGGTGGTGTAGAAGGGTTCAGATATGAAAATTTATTTTTTAAGGTAGGAGTTGAATATTCCGAAGAAATCTTTTTCTGGGTCAAATAGAAAATATTTAGGGATCGTCTAGCTCAAATCCGAAAAATTCTATTTCATTAAAAAAAAAAAATGGAAAATGTTTTGACCGTCTTTTGAGAAGTGTTAACGTATATTTACGTTATTTGATATATTGTATATCCTATATAGGAATAACGTATATTTATGTAATTTTTGATTTATGACATTTATTGAATTTTAGTGATTATATTTTGATTTGTACAGATTTCGAACATAAAATGAATTATGTTCTGCCATATGTTAATAATATTTAGTAATTTTTCTAAAATCATGACTAGATTAGAACAAATATATATTATACATTTATAAAAATTATTTCTTTACGTATGTAATAGAGGTTGTCTATACTGTCTATAATTTATATTGTTTATTCATAGTAATGGTTGTACAAATACGATTTGAAACATATTATAATAATAAACAGATATCAATACGACAATACATAATCATTATTATCGAATGGGTAAGTATAACAATTACATCACATGACATTACATTGTTCAGTTTATACCAGGGAGTCAAAACGGGTTTGAACCTTGGTTGAAAACCCCTGTAACCCGTAAATATTAAAACCGTGTTAAACTCGAAACCCATAATCCGTAAAAATTTAAAACAGTTTTTTAACCCCGTACCTAATCCAGAAAAAGTCAAAACCGTGTAAACCCGGAAAAAACAAAAAAACGTTTTCAAATGCGTTTACCAAATTTTTTTTAAAACTGATAACGTAAATCGATAAATTAATAAAAACAATAAATACTGAAATATAAATAAAATATTAATTTAATAGTTTATATGTCATCTTCAAAATAATGTTTTTCTGTTTAAATCTATTTTGTCGTTTAATAACGGAGAAAAGATTAAAAATAAAGTCAGTATAGAGTATTATATTTTATTGTACAAGAATATTATATAATATATTGTAAAATATAATATTGATTACAAATTCCTCGTAGGTAGCTAGTAGGTACCGACCATATATGGGCCGATATGAAGCATAGTTTACGAATTCCATGGAAAAAGCAAATTATGTCATGGAGTATAAAAACAAAATCCCAACTTTAAAACATAATATACATATAACTATATAGTTTATATTATTATATAATATATATATATTATATATATATATAATCTATTTCAATAAACAAATGAAAATATCTATGTCTCTTTTTAACAGATGTTTCCCCTGCAGCACTGTCGGGGTATGTGGTGGATTCAGACTATAAATTTTTATTATGTCTATGAAATCGAAGTGACTTGTGTCATGCTCCAACCAACCCACCAGGCGCAGATAAAGACAATTCTATTTTTACAAACATTTTTTTCCGGAAATCAATAATATTGTTCAATTTTCTTGTTAATTGGTAATTATTATATAAGGAGGTTGAGAGCGATGTGTTATTTTATTGATTTAGACCTAAAATCCTGCCAAAATTAAGGGTATTTCTGATTTCCCGATTTTAAATCTGAAAAATTATTAAGATTTTGTGGGTTATTTACTAAAGAACGTTAGAAAAAGAATTTTTTTTATTTTGGCTGAAACATTTTTAAAAAGAGTATTGAATTTTTGGATATGTACTAATTTACAAAAAACATTTGTCATATGAGAATAAAACTTAATATGAAAAATGTATTCCCAACATTCTCTAATAAATTACTTACAGAATCTTAATACTTAATTAATACTTAATCTTAAAATGAGCAAAAATCAAATAACTCGGTTCGCAAATATTAATGACTCTTTAAAAACATAAATAAACGAAAAAAAAATGTCATTAACTTTTTTTCTAATACTATATACTAAAAATACTTCTTTAAAAACGTATATAAGAAAAAATAAAAAAATAGTCATCACCTTTATTTCTAATTAGGTATACGTTAGGTCGGGCCAACCAAATTGAAAAAAAAAAACGAGCTAAATATTTAAAGAGCTGGCCAAATTACTAGCTAAAAATAAATGCACCATTGAATATTGACTTTTAATTTCCCTACCTACGTATGTTTTGTTTTTTGCATGTATTGTACATATAACCTACCACGGTTATTTACATTTTACATGGTAGTATATAACGGTGTAGATAAACGTAATACCTTCTAACTTACCTATTGCTTATGATTAATTTTATAATTTTATATATTTTATTGTGTATGTTTTTCATTAATTTCGTTATGTTTAGATAATAATAATAAAACAAAACATAAAAAATCATAAAAACACAAAAGTTAAAATTTAAAGCGTTAGTACTTGGTGCGTCCAATTGATAAACTATGAAACATATATATTCTGATATCAATTTTTGATGAGCAATATTTATTGGAATCTCCAAAAAAGCAAAAATATATTAAACCTAAAACTAAAAATATTAACCTCAAAAATAGAAACCATTTTTAAACCAGAAACCCGTTAACCGAAAAAAAAGATAACCCGTTATAAACCCGAAACCGGAAGCCAAAAAAAAAAAATATTAACTGTATTTCAACCCCGTAGTCAGAACCCGTAAAAAATGAAACTGATTTTTAACCACGTACCACGTACCCGGAAAAATGAAAACCAGTTTAAATCCGTAACCCGAAAATGTTTAAACCGTTTTGCTCCCTGGTTAATACATATTCATTTGTTATGAATATACATTTGATTTTGATTGTTATTTTTAACATCAATACATATATATTCAAGATTTTATTCTGATTTATTCGAAGAAGGATAAGCAAATGAAATTAAAATCTTATCATTTTTAATTTTTTAATCAAAAAGTTTTTACATTTTTTTGTACACGAATTTGTTATGACATATACAGATTATTTCAAATTAGTTGAATTTAGTCATAATTTTATTTTTTTTATTTTCATTTTTATTGTTATTTTTTCTCATCAGATGTATTCAAGGATAAAATATTTAAAATGAAAGTTAATAGAACAGA
Organism: Pemphigus obesinymphae; assembly: GCA_025469235.1. Classification (NCBI taxonomy): domain Eukaryota; kingdom Metazoa; phylum Arthropoda; class Insecta; order Hemiptera; family Aphididae; genus Pemphigus; species Pemphigus obesinymphae. Next base: position 11,825 of record JAIPRL010010178.1, read on the forward strand.
AGTGTTAATTATCTACTTTAATTGAAAAAATTAAAATCATAAACATCATTAAAACCGTACTTTATCTCAAATAGTAATGTCATATATTTACATCATTACTATTAGGAATAAAAAATGCACGACGTAAATTTACGTCTTACCTCCAGGGTATGAATTAAAAAATATACGTAAATATACGTCATTACTTTGCAAAAATTGTAGATTTATTATTTTATTTTATCACATTAATTCACTCTGTGGGTGATTAGAGTAAAAAAGTAATTCACTCATCAAAGGGTTGAAGTTTTTTTGTTATGAAAATTAATTAATTAAAATGATTTTAATACAGGATTTATTATCAAATATTTCCAATAATAATATTGTTGGACAATTTAGGGACAAATAGTATATTAACTATTTATTAGTTTATTATATTATATTATTTAGTTTTAAAATAATACAATGGTATTCCAACATTTACTTATGCATATACATAACAAATACATATTATGACTCAAATACAATTTTAATAAAAAAAATTTTTATTATTTATATTGATTATAAAAGTAATAAAAATTTACTGAATAACTAAATACTTTGATAAATATTGGGCTAGTCGTTAAGTTGTATTAATATAAGCTATAGCTCATATTAGATAGGTATACTAAAATATAGTAGATACTTCAAAATTATATCAATTATAAATTATTATAGATATAAAATGGGTAGTTATATATAATAGATACATAAAAAATTGTTAATAAATTGAGAAGTATACACATTTTGGTGTTTAAAACTATTATACTATTTTATACTATTACTATTTATACTATTTTTAAACAATTATTAAAGTTTGTTAAAATTCAAATGTATATCTTGGTAATCAACATCACAGCAATATAAAAAAATGATAAATACCTAAAAATTCATATTAGGATTGAAAATAAAAATATTATGATAATAAAAATTATATGTTTTCTTTGAAAAATTAATTTATGTTATTTTGTACTTAAAATTATTATATTATTTTGTGGCTATTTATCATTAATGAAAATAATTGAAATTTTAGTGAACTTAAAATAACTGTATAAAATCGACGACTTAATATTTACAAACATTAAATTTCTAACACAAAAATATATTTAAAAATTAATTTATTAAATGGCTATCTAGGATTATAAAAAAAATGTTAATAAAAAATTTTTATTTTTAGTTGTAAAAAAAATATAGGTATATATAATATATATATAATAATATGTATAATATAAGAATTGTAGCGCAGAGTTCTATTAATTATTAAAAAAAAAAAACAACTTAAAAATATACAATAGAACAAAAGTTATTGCATTTGTCAGATCTCCAATAACAGTTTTGTATAGGCACATCTTTAATAACAACAATATTTGAATAAAAACAATTTTGAATGAATATTATAAAACTTTAAAATTTAGAATATTGTGTTTTGTGATTAAACCTAACTTAACATATTATACAGTTTCATTTACGTTTCTATGGGATTACTTATTGTACGACAAAAAGTATTTAAATTGTAATATTAAAAATTCAAGTTAAAATTTTACTCACGGTAGATAAGCTGATGTTTTCATGCATTTCGGACAATTTGGTAGACAATTTAGTAGTCAAAATATTGGAGTGTTTATCGTCGACTTAATGATTAGCAACAGCAGTAGACTGACGGATAAAAACGAATAAAATGATTCTGACTTGAAGAACGATACTAGATTGTTTATATACGAATTTATGACCTGAATATATTACGGGTAATCGTGACCAAAGTTTGAAAAAGGTTATGATAACGTTTTGACTTTATCGTTCGATTTATAATATATAGACATTAACCTATAATCATAAAACACATAATTAAAAATGATTAATGTTATAAATAAAAATGTTTCCAAAAACTAAATTCAAAATAAACATTATTACGAAATCAATATTTATAAATAGATAATATATTAACGAAAAAAAAACGGTAAAGGTTGTTTAAATGTGGTCGGGAGCGGTCTATTTCTAAGGAGTTGAATACAGATCGTTTAATAAATTAAATAATTCAAGAAAGATATTTGGGGCATGGGCCAGTGTACGGCCGGCTCGTCCGTCATGATATGATGACGGGCGAGTTGCGATGAATAAATCAAACGGGTAATTTTTCATTTATACGTTCGGAAAATCCTGCGAGTGCGTCCACCAATATAATTCACGTCAGATCGCCGCGTATCGCTTCTGCGCCATTTACGAAATTTTGCTACTGACAAGAGTGAAACATGCGTTCAGCGAATAATACGCAGGTGTACTTATTTCTATTTTTGTTGTTCATAATCAAATTTATTACTATTGGCGATAAGCAATCGTATTTTATATATTGTCATGAAACGAAAAAGCGGTAATGGAAATAAAAAAAAAATATATATAATAATATTTAAAATATTTAGACGGGTTATGTTTTTCGGCGGAAATGAAAGGGGCGGTAAATATACTATGATATAAATATAAATAAATATCCAGTTTCTACAAAATAATTTGTTGATATTTAACAAATATGTATTTCGAAAACAATGTTCTCATCTTCAGTGTTAAACAAATACTTACAAGTACTTACAACTACTACAGTTTTTTGTTTTAATTTTTAACGATTTTTCTACAAAACAATACGAACGAACAAAAATTGGTATGGGTCTCCCTAGACCTTCTCCCTGTCTAAAACTCTATTCGTTCTAATTATTATAGGTAATAATTTTACTTTGAGCTCAAATATAATTTGATGTTTTAAACTTGTCTATGTGACTGTATTTATATTATATAACTTGCCTATTAATCAAGACTATGACATTGACGCGTTAAAAAGTTCAGTTATATTAATAACCTTTTAATTGGATAAAAGGACGCTATACACCTATTTTAACGGCATAACAACATGTTCAATCTTCCGAAATAAATCTTCCCTTCTATAATAAATTATTACCGAGATAACAATTTAACAAAATATGAAAATAAATATAAGAATATAATTTATTTACTAGATGATACATCATTTTATTTTTGATTGACTTAACATAAGATGAAAAGTTAGTTTTGTATTTATAATTTCAATACTGGTGGATAATTTATATAAATGAAATAAAACCAAAACCCACAAAAAATTACTTTTATTGTAAGCAAACATGTATTTGAATCTGTGTTTTACACTGAAAATGATAACTTTGTTACTGAAATACGTTTTTGCTAGCAATAAAAAGTAAATTTTTGTAGATTTTGGTTTTATTTTATTTAATTTAATTTGAGTATGAACAAAATAATTATAAAACATTGGGTGGGTAAATAATAAGAAATTAACGGTGTTATATATATATGGATATAACAGTACGATTTAAATATAAATGGGTAAGTATAGGTACTCGTGTCTACGGTATTATTCAGTTGACCTTATATCTCTTAATGAGTCATGACCTTTTTTCTATTACGGGTGGAAGGGAACAAATCGACAGCAATGTATTTGTGTAATTAGGGCGAATTAATGTTTATAATGTATATTATATAATATTATATAAAGGGTATTATTATTTAGAATTAAATTTTATTCGCCTATACGCTCTACCCCACTACATACATTTTTCGTAATAATTTATTTGGTCATTTATTTATTTTCAAACTTTAATGAATAAGTTTTAAAAACGAACGTCCTCTGATACAGCAACAAAATCACTGAAGGTACCCTTAAACGATAGCGAGGATGATTACCCACGTGAAATGTTTTATGTGTGTGGTATATAACTGAACATAAGATAACGGGATTCACGAAATATTATTATGAGTGTGATAACACGCCAAAAACCTCCTAATATACAATAATATACGTGATTCATTTGATACTTAGACACATACAGTTTATTAAAGCAGGCTGTATTTTGACGTGCCGGAAATTAGCGATCTCGATGAAATTTAATTGTCTGCCGGAGCCACTTACAGGCACTCTATAGGTATATCACACGCGTCGTTAATTCAATAAATATGACGACGCGAAGAAAGAAATGACAAAGACACTGAGAAATCGGGTACCTAATAACGGGATCATCATCGACACGGTGACGAGCAGTGGTGGATTTGGGGAGGGACGCAGGGTGACGGAGCTACTCTTCATTTTTTTCATGTTGAACAGCGTACCCCTTAATTTATTTATCAAGGAACGCAATGTTTGTTTTAATTTTTATTTAAAATTTTTAAAAATTATAAATTATTTTTGGAAAAATCTTGAAATTACGAAAA
>JAIPRL010010179.1:0-16083 GCA_025469235.1 Pemphigus obesinymphae
ATACAATCACAAAAAAGTATTTATTTGACAATGTTAGCCGTGTATAATTCGTGCTTATAATTATGGCGGTTTTTTTATTTAATATTATTTACGATCGTAATTCGATGTCACCAGTATGATATTAAGCGCTAGTTGAACGTTTCTACAACTGATTAAGGGAGTCAGTTTGAGGGCAGAATGATAGCTGATTATTATATGCCGTTGGGCATCCATACTATCTTAATTCATGGCCCATCCTTTCCTTTTTATCTATGAGTTGACATAACATCACAGATATGTATAATAAATGTCGTGTATGTTTATTATACATATACAGATTTTTGGAAACCACTGAATTCTCTTATCAAAAATTGTTAGCAGAACGTACATAATTATTTTGTTATATTTAATCTTGTGATTGTGAGTTTGTGATACTGTTATTCAACCGCAAGTTATTTAACGTTTACAAACGTTGTACAATTGTTATAATATTCGTGTTGTGCAACTTATTATAGTGAAACTTAATAAATATTTTGAATAATTCTCTTTGATTTATATTGTTTTTCTATTTTAAATAAATCTAATTTACCAGCTTATAAGAAATGGCGTTATCAATTAGCCGACAAGAAGTCGAGGACATTAAACCTTATTTGGAGAAGACAGTCTCAAAATTTTTGGGATTCAGAGAACCTTCACTTGTAACCACCTTAATGCACTGCTTGTCTTCTGGCTACGATAAATTTAAAACGGCTGGTAAATTTTCACAACATTTCATAATTATTGAAATATTTATTTTTTGATTTCTTTTTAGACAAATTACGGTCATCACTGTTAGATCCGGGTAAAGCATTGTCTCTTACCGATAAAGCATTTGACTTGGCTAAAGGAATGACAATGAAAACAAATAGTATACCTATAACAAATAAACGTAGTATTAAAACTGAGTATGATGAAAACAATATTAAACGTAAAAAAGAAGATTTGCCTATTATTAAAGAAGAGGCACTTTCCATGGGACAGGTATTTTTTTAAATCATGTACCTAAGTAAGATTCTTATTATTTATTACCACAGAAATTTTCATTAATTTATTAGATTAAAGATATGATGTTAAACGCTCAAAAAATGATTGAAGAACGGAAAAAAGCATTGTCTATACCATCATCTGGTGTTCAAAAAAATAATAACAGCAAAGATAGAAAACCCCATATTACCACAGATTTTGAAAAACAAGCTAAAATTGCTCAACTACAGGTTATTAATTTTTAAAAATATATTACTATGCTATGTTAATTATAATATCTAGTAAAATATATTTTATTAAATTATATTTTTGTGTATGAATGTTTAGGCTCAAATTCAAAAGAAGTTGGCTACTGGTATTATAAAGACAGTTCCAAGTGTACCTAAAACTCTAAATTCATCTGCAGAAAAACCAACTCCTTTAATTCTTGATAGTGAAGGACGTACAATTGATATTACTGGCAAAGAAGTTCAGTTAACACAAGTTATACCAACATTAAAAGCAAATATTAGAGCAAAAAAACGAGAAGAATTTAAACAAACATTTAGTGAAAAATCTATTGATGACACATCTGAAGTAAAGTTTTTTGATCCGAGGTTAACAATAAAAACAAATGTTCGGACAAAAAGATCCTTAAAATTTCATGAACCGGGTAAATTTCAACAAATTGCAGATCGTCTACGAATGAAGGTATTTATAAAATATGAATTTATTTTGTTTAAATGAGATTAACATTGAAATAAATTATAAAAATTCTGTTTTAGTAAAAAATATTTTAATAATTAAGTAGCCTTTATTATTTAGTTATTTATTATGTTTTTGTTTTTTAATATTGCTGTTCATATTTTAGAGAATGCCACAAATACAATAATCATGAAAAATACCGTTTTATGAGAATTAATTGTTGTTAAGAAATTATATATTTATAAAATATAATAGACGAAAGTTATTTATGCTCTACATTCATTTTATTTTTTAAAAAAGTTTTAAATTTTTTACAAGTTAGATGAAATTTCTGTTTGTGCTTTTAAAAAAAAGTTAATGGTAAGACACAATTATTTGTGTAAAAAAATTGGTTGGTTTACTACAACTATTATCTGGAATACTTATTTCTTGTAAAACGGTTTCATTAGGTACCCAATAAATATTGTGATTACACAACCATGAAAAAAGTCATACTGATATGAAACTATTTTAAAATTTTTAAATGTACTTAAACATTTTTAAATAGTTAAAATTTCATTTTTCTTAAAAATGGCCCATACAAATCCTCTTGAAAAATAGAATATGTGTCATCATCTTAATAATATTATATTTGTAGGCTCAATTGGAAAAATTACAAAATGAAATTTCACAAATTGCTCGTAAAACTGGTATTTCGTCTGTAACTAAAATGGCACTGTTAGTGCCTAAAGAAGAACAATTAACTGAACATTGTCCTGATGTTGAATGGTGGGATAGTGTTATTTTAGATGGATCATCGTAAGTTTATAATTGTATTGTTTTAAAAAACAAAATATTAATTATTTTTTCTCAAATTATAGTTATTTAAATGAAACTGGAGAAGTTCAGTTTAAAAGAAGTAATATATCACATTTAGTTGAGCATCCATTGCAAATGAGACCACCAAGTAAATATAAAATATAAATTGATTAAAAAAAAATATATATATATATATAATAATATATTGGCTTAAGAGGATATGATACCTGCATTTGCTGTCTGTCTAACCAATTCATAAATAATAATAATATACTAAATTTACGTTAAGCATTACTTTTTATAGGTAGTTAAATATAACTATTTTTAAAACTAAAAAATTCAAATAGATATATTTTGTCTTAACAGCTATATCTAACTATATAACATATAATTGTTTACGATTTAAATATTTGTTGATATTATTTTAATAAAATATAAAAATTCAATTCCACAAAAATATATACTTTTATTTGTATATACATATTTTGATAGCAATGTTATCATTTTCAGTACACAATAACGACTGGCTGTCTAACGGCAGCTGACAGTCCTTATATATCAAATAACTGGTTACTGCCTATGAATCATCAAGCGAATATGTTTCACAATATCGTTTACAATATTATAATTTATATTAATTTAAAAGTTATAACAAATTTTATTAAATCCCAATTTAATCAATTATTTTTATTTTTATAATTTATATGGCTTCCAACATTTAATTCTTGACTGTTACGTTTCTTGTTTTAATAATTTTATTGAGTTTAAATTGTAATTTGTTTTTAATACATTTTCTGCTAGAGATGATTTATAATATTTCTTAAATGTTATTTAAATATAATGCCTATATTTTTTCTTATTTATCCTACATAACATTTATTGCAATCCACACATTGAATACTGTAATTTCCCGACTTCTAATTTTCTTGTAATATAACTTTTGTACTTCCAATAATGCTTTTTAAATTGTTATTTTTAATGATACTATTTCTATATTATATTTTTCAAAAACTTTAGCTATCTAGTTTGATATTTTTATGATGAATATTAGGGCTGCTCTTTTTTCAACCCTGTCGATTTCCCACTACTCACTACATTTATTTCTTTTGGCCACTTGTGTTTTTTAACTATTCTTAGAAGCATGTACTTTTTGTATTCGTTGAATATAGCTATTTCTATTATCAAATTTAATTCTATGTTAAAATCGTCTTTATCTATTAGAATATTTATTAATCTATATATCATACTGTACATTACTATACTTAATATTTATTAAATTAATACATAATACATAATACAATGTATTATATATGAGTTTTCTTTCTATAGATTTCAAATTTCAAGTTGTTTTCTTCATAATACCTACCATTGAATTGGAAAAAATTTTGACATATATAAAGTTTTGTTATTCTTTAATTTTTTCTGCTTCTATCAATTTAATCTCTTCTAAAAATATATTAGTTTTGAAAATTGTTATTTTTTATGCCTAAAATGGTATCTTCTAATGGAATTTTTGATGGTGTGTAACTATGTTTTAATTTTAAAATGTTTATTATTCAATTGAAAGAATTTCATCTGTAAAATTTTCAACTAAATTATTTTCCCATTCTTGAGTGATCTATTTTATCGTCTTTATTAGTTTTTGTTTTTTATTCTATTATACGCATAACATTTTTATTTCAATTTACATTTCTTTGTTTCATATTTATGTTTAATAACTGTGAACACTTTTTTTTTTGAAAAATATCTCATTGTGTAGTATGAATGTTTTTAACTAGATTCAAATATAAATTGTACACTTGTATTTTCAAACTACTATTCTTCCTATGGTGATTAATTATTTTTAAAGTCAAGAATTTATTATTTGCATATTCCATTGCTTTTGAGAAATTGTTGTTATAAGTTTTATTTTTAACCTTGTAAACTTTGGTGTCACCTTATTTTTCATAAAATTTTTAAGGCAAAAATATGTCAGCTTTAATCAAACAAATTTTCATTTTTTGTTTGTAAGAGTTTAAAATTCCCGTTTATACTCATAAAGCTTGATAGCCATATTATGTTTATGATTTAGAATACTTGTAGATATTATTTTAATAAAATGATAAAACTTAATAAAATTGTGTCTGCAGTATGCATTGTACCTAAATCGTAATCCATCTGTTTATAAACAGGACAATGTAATTAATTTACTTACTATGATATAATGAAATATATATATATATATATTTATTATATAATTATACTGTTGTATAATATATATATATTATATTGATAACTTTTTGCCAATTTATTTATTGCTTAATGTTGTTTAGGAGGTTCTTATTAATTAAAATGCATTTTTATTAATTAACTTCTGAAAAATTGTGATTTGATTCTTTATAAAATATTATAAAACCAAATAATGTCAACAATCACTGAATACTTTAATATAATATATATGTTATGCTTAATGTGCTAGTATAATTTTTATACTTTTATGATAGATAACAGGATAATGATCAAGTTGAGTGTGGCACATGTACATTGGTATACATTAGAAGATAGATGTTTAAAATTCAATAAGTTTAATTTTTGTTTTCAATTAACTTCCTTGAAATTAAATGAAACTGCAATTTTCTTTTTAATTGATATTTGATGAAAGCACTACAATTAGTTTCATTTTACTGTTGTTCATAAATTGTAACTTGTAACTATTAACTAAATAAATAAATTAATAAAATTTACATTGTTGGTGAGATAATCACGGCTTAGATTTAAATGTTCTAAAAAACCTTAGAAATATGCACTATAAAATATTTATGTATTCTCTTTTGAGAATAGATTTTGTAGAAATTGTTAAAATGAAAAATATGCTTTTTATTTAGTTATTTTTTGTTATTAAATTGTTTTTTATTATTGTTTACAAAAATCAATACAGTGTTCCTAAAAGCTCTATACAGAATATTGATAAAAAGATAGACAAGTACATTTATAATACACAAACATAAGATATGAAATTGAATTTTGTGAAATATGTAAATAAATACATAAATTGTTTTTTTACAATTACTTTAAGAGCCGTTATACATCACCCAAAATATACAGTAAATATTTAATAGAAAAATAAATTACCAAAATATTAATAATATGCATTTAAAAACCATTTCTATGCAATGAAAAATTATAAAATTCAGAAATACATGTAAAAATTTCAAAATATGCAAAATAAAACTATTTTAGATCTATTGACTATAATTTGAATGCGTTGCTTAATTAGCTACTTTTCGATTTATTAAAAACATGCAAATGCATATAAATCCAAGCCATAATTATTATTATATTATGTATTCAACTACCTAAGTATTAAATATTGAAAATTTTCAGCTGATCCTTTGAAACCTGTTTTTATGCCTGTGTTTTTAACAAAAAAAGAAAGAAAGAAATTACGTCGTCAAAATCGACGTGAGACATGGAAAGAAGAACAAGAAAAAATTCGACTTGGTTTAGAACCTCCAGCTGAACCTAAGGTATTAAAAATTAATAATTATTATATTCCATATATCTAATATTTTATTTTAATGATATTTATAATTTTAGATTCTGAGCGATGAATATATTGATTTTACAATGATGTGTTTTTTAAATTTTTTTAATTATTTTATTTATTTATATACAAATTTTCATGAAGAAGTAAAATTTGAGTAGTCTGGTATAGAGGAAATTCGTTATAGTTGTTACTTTATTGAGGTTTTTTTTTTCAACGTTCCAAGTAGTTTCAAAAAGGGTAATCAAATTTATAAAGTAAAATAATATGAAAAGTTGCAATAAATTGGAAAATAACAAATAAAATAGTCATGATTACCAATTATATAGGTGATATATAATATTTCTAATTATAAATAAAGATTGTAAACTATTGTAAATTGTAAAATTAAAATGTCAGAAATTTTAAATGTACACTAAATATTTACTATTGCACTTACTATATATTTTTAATATTGGCATATTTTTTGCCAGCCATTTAAATATTAAATAGTAATATTCTTGTATGGTATATATACAAGAACCCTACTCAGAATCGTTTTTAATATATCTACCAACAGTAATCTACCTAACGGGCGAAGTGTTTCTATTCCCTACTGACCGTATTTTTTATTATGTATTTAAATATAGTCGACAATTTGTGGCTATTAATAATTATAGATCAGTTAAAAAAAAAAAAGTACCTAATAATATTAATGTATACTTATTTTAACAACTATGTTGTCATACCCTGTGTTAGCAGAAGTCAAACACTATAATTGAAAATTTGTAAAACAATCTGTACATATAGTCTATAGATTATAGAGTCATAGTGACCGAGATTTTTTAGATAGCGCTGTAGGTGACAACATAATTTTCAAAATAGTATCCTTGTTCTAAGTGTTCATTCTTTTTTAAATAATTATTTATTGTGTTTACATAATATTTATCAAAATTATATTTATTAGCTTCGTATATCAAACTTGATGAGAGTATTGGGTACAGAAGCGGTTCAAGATCCAACTAAAATGGAATCGCATGTAAGAGCACAAATGGCAAAACGCCAAAAAGCTCACGAAGAAGCTAATGCATCACGTCGGTTAAATCCAGAACAAAGACGTGATAAGAAAATAAGAAAGTTGCAGGAAGATACTACTTTGGGTGTTAATGTTGCTATATATCGGTATATAATATATTTTACATATAATACACACATTTACTTTAAATTAATTATATTGGAATATTTATAAGTTAATTATATTTATCTATTTTAGAATAAATAACTTAGGTAATCCAGCAAAAAAGTTCAAAATAGAAACAAATAGTAAACAACTATTCATGACCGGTTGCGTAATTATGTGTAAGGATTGTAATGTTGTTATTGTAGAAGGTGGACCAAAACAACAAAAAAAATATAAAAGGTAACATATATTATATTTATTAAAATTTTATAAACAATAAATTATTAAATTAAATAACTAATAATGTAGGTATTTATATATGTATTTTTAGATTGATGTTACATAGAATGAAATGGGAAGATGATGTTATTAAAACTAAAGATGAATCAGAACCAAAGTTAAATAATAAATGTACTTTAGTTTGGGAGGTAATAACAATTTTTATTTTATTTATAGTTTAATTTTTTTCAATAATCACTATAAAATATTGTATGACTGTTTTAATGGACGCTTATGGTAAGAGGTCAACAAGAATGTTTGGTCTCCTAAGTTTTTTGTTTACAATAAAATGAAGTATATTAGTTTATAATTATAAAAAAATGTCTGCTACTTTTCAAGTGTCATTATCACCTTATTTTCTTCAGCACCCCAACAAACATTTCTGCAGGCTTTTATGACTGTTATATACAAAAATATAATAGGAATTTAATAGTATTCATATTCATAATTTTGCCTCAAATTCTTGATTATATATTTCTATTATTATTATTATATAATATATAATAATAAAAATTATAATATAATAATTATTATTATTTGTATATAATATTCTTATATTTTAATGTTATTTAATTGTATTCGATTACTTTAATACAACTACTTTAGATAACAATAATATTGTATATATTGATTATTATTAATCAAATTTATTACTTATTTTAATAATTATATATATAATTATATTCCCAAGTAATTAATTTAATAATACAAATGATATAATATAATTTTTCATTTTTAGTAGTTATTAACTTTTATTTAAATAATACCATACATATTAATTAGTAATTACTTGTATATACATATATAACTGAAAGTAGTATTATAAATACAAAATAAATTATGATGTTGAAAAAAAAAATATGTTTACAAAATCTAAAACAATTATAATTATAATATTCATATAGAGTATTCTTGGCCGTTTGTACATTGGTGAATGTTAAGCTGTGTGTCTTTGAAAACATTTATAACTTAATTGAAGTGTATTTAGTGACTGTGAATGGTAGTGATATGGCATGTTCCACTCATGAAATATACTACCATTGTAGTTTTGAGTTGTTATTTATATTCAAACATTCCGAAATAATATTTTAATTTTGATAATAAGTAATAGTTGCATGCAAAAAAATGAATATTATATTCATGGAGGTTCAGAGAAAACTGTTTATGGAATGATATACATCCCAGTATAACAATTAAAAACCAAAAATAAAAAACTAAAAAAACATAATTTAATTAATAAATACCAATCCTTTATTTTTTGTATTATATTACATAAAGTTGGATTACTCAAAAGAAATATATAACAGATAGTGCTATAAGAGTAAATACTGATTATACATAGACAAATAAAAATGGCACTTTAATTTTTCACTCTCTTGGTTCTCTACACTATCATCTTTAATTTTACCAAATCATTATTTTGTGATACTATGTAATTTTTTTCCTGGCTTGTGTCAAAGTAGAATTGTGTATAACAAAAACAGTATTCCAATATTTCTTTTTTTATTAATATAATACAAATATATAATATTATTTAATTAAAAAAAAAAAAAATGTTTAGAATATTTTATGTATAGATATAACATTTTGATAGTTAACTTTATTATTACTATATTATAGCTTTTATGATTTTATAATCAGATATAATTTATTAAATCACATATTCGGATAAAAAATACAAAAATAATGAACATACTTTGTAAAACAGTTCAAAAAGAGTCCTGTTGGAAATTTGTCAGAACAATGGAATATATGATTACCATAGTATGTTAATAAGTTATTGTATACAATTTTTATATTTAATTGAATATAAAATGACATTATACTGAAAAATAATATTTTCCAATATACCAATCTCACCATTCATCATCTACACTTGCCACTTGTCAATGTACATACAGCCTTACACTGAATATATATATTATTTGTATATTTTTATTTTTTAAATTATTTTTACATTTCTCAGAATTTATTTTCTTGAAAGTGTACAATATTCATGTAAAAATATAATTTATTTAGTACATAATTTGTATAAGAATGCTACTTATGTATTTTCAAGAATACTATTCCAGATCAAAATACTTACAATTAACTTAAAAATGTATTTCAGGGTATGTCCAAACAACGTAATTTTGGAGAAATAAAGTTTAAAGTTTGCGCTTCTGAAAAATTAGCTCGTGAACAGTTAAAAAAACATGGAGTGGAACATTATTGGGATTTAGCATATAGTGATCTAATAATGGACTGAAATGTTAATATAAGAATAAATACAGTCATGAACTTGTGAGTTTTTACGCAGATAAATACATTTTTCTTATGTATAAAAAAAGATATATTTGTAAATCAACAAAGTTTTTCATTTTATTGATAATATATTTTGTAATATCTAATTATTATTCATTAATTTATCCAATGCTTTATATTTTCTTTGTCTCTCGTATTGTATTTCCCTTAGAAATGATGAGTATTTCAACTCATTGATTGCAATATATTTGCAAAATGAATTATTATTTTCATTTTCTTTTATTTTGTATGATATTGTTTTAGCATAACCTTTATTTGTTAATGACTCTACACACCTCTCTTTAATTTCTTGATTTATGGCCATTAATTTCCCAATTCCTTTTTTTAACTTTTCTATTCCATATTTGTTTATTTTTTCTTTAAATTTTTGTAAAAACCAATTGTATAACATATTATCAGCCATATTGACTTTTTTTAATTGATTTACATTGTGATCTGATAAAAATTGTTTATATTCATTATTTCTGGTATTTAGTGGTAAGTAAGCCATCTGCTCTAATGGCCACTGCATTAAATTTGCAAACAAAACAAGAGATGCATCTAAATATTCAAATATCATTATGAAATCAAAATCTCTTTCAACCATATTTATGAGTTTATTTATCATCTCTGGGTTATCAAAGTCATTAGTAACCAGTCCTAAGTCCCAACTCATTTGATTTATTCCTAATCTTCTATTATAGCGTGGTATGTCCTTTGCAGATGATGGGTTGTCTAAAAGATTGGTGATAAATTCAGTAAAATTGTTTTTATATTTTCTATCAAAATGATAAAATGAGTATATTGACTGAAACAATGCTGTAGGTTCGCGTAGAATAGTGATGTAAACTGTATCAGGTTTCATTACAGATTTCACTTCTTGTGAATATCTGGTATGATGTACAAACATATCAAATTTACTATCTGTGGTGGAATATTTATTTGTTACCATACTGATGTTAAAATGTATGGGATTTCCTATGTAGTTATTAAAATTTGGTAACAAAAAATCAAGGTTTTCTTTATGACCAAAGCGCATCAATATATTTTGAATAGTAGAACTAGCACATTTATGTGTTTTTAGAAAAAATACTCGTTTCTTTTCTGTTACCACTGCTTGTGGTGGTGGATTCAAGTCAAAGATTGTCCTGAAAACATTTATAATATTTTTAATTAATTTTAAAATTACGTCTGAAATATACCTATTATTTACTTATATATTTTAATTTTATAGTACTAATACAATGGATTCAGCTATTTATAATTAATATTTTAGGAGTTTGGAATTTGTAACCGATCTAAATTTTTAATAACCATTAAGAGAACCCTATACGTACCCGTATTTGCTGTCCTCGTCTGACCAACTAAAAGAATGGGAAATTTATGTCAGCATTTTTACCAAAACTTTGTTATTTCTTGTGTTGGGCAAATACCGTATAATTAAAATTTCGAGTATATTGAGTACATACATTTTTAGTATAAAATGAAATATATTGAACAGTTCTTCTTTTTATATTATTATCTTTATAGGACGTCGCACACCTCATTTTTAAGGGGTTTTGTATAGGCAATTTTATAGATATTTTAAGAAGAATAAAATTTTAAGAATCAAAAAATATTTTGATATAATTTAAAAGTAATTAAAAATAGTCCCATGTTAATACTATTTTTTTATTGTGGTGTAATCATAATATCTGTTTCAAAATACGTTTACGCAAAACAAATAAAATGGCTTTACAAAGTAATTTTAAAGTTATAAAACCTGCTATAAAATTTGTAGATGACAACATTTCAGAGATAACCTCATTGGAGTTTTACAATTTTCTGAATATTAAGCTCGTAAAGCTTGTTATCAAAGACACAAAATACCATTTTTTCCCTCATTTTTAAAACATTGTAACTTTTTTTGAACTTATTATTTGAAAAAACGTCGATGAGGTTATCTCCAAAATGTGGTTTTCTATCAATTTTATAATAAGTGTTTTAATTCTAAAATTATTTTAAAAATGCCATTTCATTTGTTTTGCGTAAACATGTTTTTACCATTGAAAATCTTCAGTGCGATGTTCTCTTAATAATCAGTTTTTAGTTTTGGAATTGCACATTATTTCATTAAAAAATTAAGTATATTATAAAAAAACAATTAGTAAAATTAAAAATAAAGCATATACAAAGATGATTTAAATTTTGTTAGTCTACTCCTTCATTTTATTGATATTTGCAAATTTAATTTTTTTTTGCAATAATCACAAATTATACTTTTATTTTCATCATAATGGTAATACAAATTCTTAATACAAGAGTAAATTATTAAATTAATTTAATTTATTCATTATTAAATTTATAAGTTAAAGTGTTTTTCTGAATTTTTAATTTTGTAAAGAGATATTTTTAAATCCCAATAATGTGTATGTATAGGTATAATTCTCTTTAAAATTTGAATTTCGGATAAATATCATGCTATAGCATAGATAAAAATTTGGTTTACAATTTATTCTAATATTAGAAATGACAAAGTTGTGATAAGAATGTCAGACATACATTTTCTGTAATTTTAGTTGATTAGACGGAAACAGCAAATGTGGGTATAGTGTTTCCCTTGAAAATTAAAAAGCTTGATAACATAGAGTAGTTCAATAATTTCAGAATTAAAAATTAAGGTTTATTCATGTGAATATGTTTTGTTATTTTTTATTCACTAGATTATCTACTATGATTGATTAATATTATGTTTTCATATTTTCAATTGTACTTAAAAATTGGCATTTTAGAAAAAAATAATACCACACATATTTATAAAAATATGCTGTGATTACAGGGTGAATTGTATAGATATGATATGAGGTATATTGTTATTTATAATACACAATATATGTCATGTCATAATGTAATATTTATTTTATAAGGACTAAATAACCCGTGAGTATTAAAGAAATTTATACATTTATGTCTCAATTAAAAAGTCGTATGTTAAAAAATGTTTAAATTTAGAATTTTAAGAGAGCTAAAGTTTTTTTTGTTGATTTTTTAGGTATGATTATTAAATAAATTCAGGAGTTTCATTCAAGTATGTGTGCAAATATTTGAAACAGGCTAATTATTTTACGTTCCACCTGGCCATTTTGAATGTAAACTACATATTATGATCCTATAGTACTAGCCACTGATCACCCTAGCCCTGAGTACATATATTTATTTTTAATTAATTTAATGAGCAAAAAAAAAAAGCATTCACTTATACGAGAAAGCCACTTTTTTCTTTCCATCAGGCATATAATCTAACCAAACCCAGGTATATATGGTGGTGCGATAGCCGCTCATTGTAGGCAGTGCAGTGGCCTGATTATCTTTTTGTAATTTTAAAACACTGGTACAATAATAATATTTGATGCGGGCTATTAACACATAAAAAAATGTGGCTTCAAAAGTATAGTCTGAATCCTTCAAATGACGCCCCTGAATTAAATATGTTTTATCTATACTTTTATTAATCAAAAATGATGATATTCAGTTGATTTATACAAATTTATTTTTAAGAAATGAATTATTCATACAATGAAAATAACTTTTGAACCAATATTATTTTAATAAATGGAATCCACTGTAGTCTAAAATGTAATTTACATAATATATTTATTTTATTTGTATGAACTTTAATGGTAGTATAATAATATAATATATTCTATACAATTTTTATTTCACCAATATAATATATATTATATTACAATGTAATATCACAATCACCGATTTTACTATATTAGACTGTTACACCATGTAAATAAGAAAAATGAATATATTTTTTAGTTAAATTGTATAGAAGTAAATACAAGAATACCAGATAAGAATTGTGTATCTAATCATGTGTAAATTAGATCCTTTAATAAAATACTTATTTGACACTATACAGTCTTCAATCTGAGATTGATCATTTATTTGATTAATTTTATTGATTCATTATTTTATTACATAATATGATACTTATTATATTATTAAATGAAATCAAGTATTTTTATACATACATACCTATTTTTTGATCCATTATATACAGAATTAAAATATGTTACAAATGTTAGTGTTAAAAAAATTAAAATACATGCGAAACAATATTTAAGTCGTATAAATCGCATCATATTTGTTACTTATTTTGTTATAAACTTATAAATTGTTGACCACCTTGTTATGAATGTGACTACTTGTTTAAATGATAGTGTACCTACTACTGTTAATTTTAAGTACTAGGTGCATAAAAGGTACATTTCATAATACAATTTGATTAAATATTACTCAATATTTAATCATATTATTGTTTCCTAATTTGATTGGTTATCTTAATTTATAAAGATAAATTCATAGGTATCTAAACGTTTTAGAAGTGTGTGACAAGTACAACAAGTGTAACAACTTTAATCATTACAAATTACAATTTTCAAGTATTTAATTACTAGCTAAACATACACACACATATATATTATATATATATATATATATGTATTTAACTAGTATAGGAAACAAAATTAACTCAAGATATACTCGTATTATATACAAATACATATATATTTAGAGTTATATTAATAATATTATTTTATTATTATATCTTAGATTAATTTTGTTTTCTATAAATAACATAATATATTACCATTAAGCAGCGGTGTAGCAAGGATTTTAGTGATGGGGGAGGGGTGTACAATGATCAATAAATACATCAATATCAAAAAGATTTTCTTGTAATGCATCAAAAATTTGGCTATTGAAATGTGGTATAGCTTACTAATTTACTTACTATCTCAGCAAAAACATTTAATATAATATAGACATTAAAAATGTATGCATTAATGTATTTAATTATAATAAATAATACTTAATAATTAATAATATCAACCTATATAAATAAAAAGATTAAATTTTTTTCATTTTAAGCTGATACATGATAATATTGAAGATGAAAGTATTTTTCGCTTTAATCTTTAGAGTAACAACTAACAATATTTAAAATAATAAGAATATGTAATAACAAAAATTATTTTATTTCTTTAGTCACAATTTATTTTATTGTATTTTTGTCTATTTTTATTTTTATTTTTTTTTGTTTTGAGAAGCAAATTTCTTTGTCAATTCTTCTAAACTTATAATATTAAGTAGCTATCTATTTGTTTTTCCACTGATTCTAAAATAAGATAATAATAATAAATAATAATAATTCTAACCTTTCATTACTCATGACTATGGCTTTACAATTAAAATTATTTTTAAACAATCTAAATAGCACTTTACAAAAGAGGTTTTTTTAAGAAATGGTTGGGGGGCAATATTAGTATTACCTATTAAATTAATTAATACAGCAATTCAATTTACAGGTATAAGTAGGTAATTTAATATAGGTAATATAGTATCTAATAGATATATAAAATTATAGTTAGTCAAGTAAACATTTTTTTTGGCCACTGATTCATTAAAATATTATTTGTCTATGGGAATCAACCTATGATAAATAATCAACCTGTAATAATATAAACAAATATACAAGCAAATATCTGGCACTCGATTTTTAACCGTACAAAGTGTCCGCGGCCTGCAAATAAAACAATGGACAGTACAAAGTGTTCGTTTCCCATTCCTTTTTGTTACCTTTTGATAAGTCTTATCAAAACATATTAAAAATACTTTTGATAGATCTTATTGCGGGGGGTCATCCTAAAAATTAGTCCAAAACGTCAGACTCATGTATCTCATACAAAGCTGTATTTAGATTTTCGGAGAGGGTCCAAAATGTATTTTATAATTTTAATACATATTGAATTTACGTTTTGTCTATCATATAGCGATTTATCGAATTTATAGATTTTGAAAACAGATTTGAATTTATCAATAAATTATCTTTTAAAAGAATTTTTAAAAATTTTTATATCCAATATTTTAATATTTGGTGGACTAAAATTTAATATAAATAATTTAAGGAATAAATATTAAAAAAGTAGAAAAATGATCAAAATTGGGAAGTTTTCAAAATATTTCGACAACTCAATCAACGATACACAAATAAGCTTTTTTTTTGTTTTTGTATAAAACTCATCGCAGAGAACCGCCTTAATAATTATATTTAACTATAGTAATAACCAGGGAGTGAAAACGGGTTAAAATTTTTCGGGTTTCGGGTTACGGATTTAAACCGGTTAAAATTTTTCCGGGTTTCTGATACGTGGTTAAAAAACGATTTTAATTTTTTCCGGGTCCGGGTTCGGTGTTGAAAAACAGTTAATATTTTTTTTGGGTTACGGGTTTCGGGTTTAAAATGTGTTAAATTTTTTCCGGGTTACGGTTTTCGGGTTTAAAACTGGTTAAAATTTTTTTCAGTTGA
>JAIPRL010010180.1:0-16083 GCA_025469235.1 Pemphigus obesinymphae
TCTTAATGACTCTAGGCAACACTAAAAAAGATACTGATTTTTTTTCTTTCAACTCTAAATGAATTCTCATTGCTATAATTAGTTTTTTGATAAATTTTCAAATTTTCAAATTATATTTTGTTTTTTTCGTGTTTTGTTAATACGTTGTATTATTATTGTAATATTTTAAATACCTACTTACAATTCATGTATAAATTCTAATCTGTTCTGTTATATATTATATTATTGTAAATTGGAATACATTTCCGTTAATAATGATTAATATTATTATTATTATTATTATTATTATATGAGCTATATAGGCACAAATTTCCATTTTTAAGTGTTCAAAATATATTTCACGATATTTCGCGTTAAACATCCCCCCATAGATTTTTATCAATTCTATGTGTATTTATTATAAATTATACAAGGAAAACGAATGTCGATTTCAAAATCTACTGTATATAATATATGTACTCGTATTTTATTGGTGTGTACTATATTAATTTTAAATTGTGTTTTTTTTTTCGATCCCGTCTATATGATAAAGTCAATTTTGAAATGAATAATAAATTAAATTAAACGAACAAAAACCGCCGCAGCATAATTTTTTTTTCTATAACCAAACCGGCTATATCAATATTAAAATAGCGTATATAGCTCTTCAGATAATAATTATTCAACATTTTTATTTACATACTATCGTGTAATGTATTCGCGGAGCGAGGAATATATTGGTTTTAAAATGAACTACATTATTTAATGTATGTTATCAATTCATTTTTTAGTATTGAATTTGTATAATTTTTCGGGTAGAACGAGTCTAGTAGCAGTTTTAGGGTGAAGAGGTTTTTGGATGAGAAATACATTCTAGTTGGTACCTACTTTAAAGAAGTCATTTTTCCCCCTCAGTATTTTTCTTAAGCGTAAAAGAAAACTGCTGTACGACTTATAGTAGTTATATGTATACTATATATAACTTTTTTTATATACTCAGCCGCGCATACAAATAACTAGCTCAAAGAATTTAGAGGTGAAATTTTTCTCTTCGTACAGCCACCCGATATTGTATACACCGTGAACGTGATGGGAGTTATGTGGGTTTGGCTCTAAATGTATAGATTTCAGTATGCCCGTCCACCAAGACGTTAACAACTTGAGTCTGATCAATTCATTATTACGTCGTCGATTACAATATATTTGAGCAAAAAATTAACTATTTTTGTTGGTTTAAATTGCGTTCAACATAACAAACATATTTATATTCTCTTATATTTTTATCGTAGTCACTATTATTATAAATATAATATGATTTAGAATAATTATGAGCTTTTGACCAATCGTTTATTTGTAATGTTTGATACGAAATGTTTTTTAAAAACAATTATTACAATTTATTACCGTTCAAAATTGTTTTATAGAAAGAAATGATTTATTTTTGCCTTCAAAATTATAATATGTATATATAATACACTACCCAGTACGACTGCCGATAGGAAAATGAACTCACTTCCATCATCCGTATCTGAACGACTATTAAATTTGGAATTTTAGAACAAAATATACAACCATTTTATATAATTTTTTGTGAAAAATTTCTAAAATTTCTTACAGCCGATTTTGATACTGTCATTTCGATTAATACTTCAATGTATATAAGCAGTCGTTCACTGAACACACTAAATACGTTTTTACTCTTGACTTGACATATATTTTCACGTTCAATTAGATATATACGCATACTTTTAAGGAATACATATTTTAGGCATAGATTTTAATAGTTAACATTGACGTATGATTAATATTTTGAGGAGACTATTTTGCCCTTCCTTCATAGGTAAATCTATTTTCTGTTCTTAAATGTTTTTAAACTTTTTTTCTTTTCGGTTCAAAATAAATATATATTATAACATAATATGATATACTTACTATGTTACTGAGTCTCTTTTATTAAATACATCTAAAACATATGGTATGACGATGACGTACTAGAATTTAATATTTTCATGAACCGAACCGTTTTCCATTATATTAAAGATTTATGTTTAACTGAAAAAAAGAAAAACATTTTCGTGTGCTTTTTCTGACACAAAATATGACAGACGACGTGTTTTATTACACGAATATAGAATTATTACTAATTTGTATATACACACCTATTATTATGTTGCATTAAACCTATACCTACACCGGAGTATAATATTATTATTAATAACAAAAAATTATTGTGTACTGAATTCTAACAAGTCCTTCATCGAGCGTTAATTGTATTATAAAAGAGTATACGCAAATGATTTGCGATGCCGAGCTTTACTGCGAATCGTCGGCTGAATACCAGCTACTATTCGTAAGTCGTACAACTGGTAAATTATTTGCGCTCAAAATCACAAATTCATACATAGTAATAATTCAATTTATATATTAATTGTTCATCGAGTTCATGGTTACGGACATATCTTGATAAATTAATCGGATTGGAAGTATTTAGAGTGAAAATATTATATTACTGACTGTTATATATATAATAATTCTAAATTTCCCGAGAATATTTATCCACAAAGTTCGCAATTATACATAAATATTTTTTACGAATTTTATTACATTATTAGTTAATATAAAATATAACAGATAATATTTTTATATTCCAGAATAATATTAAACATTTGGGTGTCCCAAGTTAATTTACAGACACAAGAGTTATTATAATACGTAGGTACCTACTCATAATATGAAATAATTTAGATAATAATAGAACAGCGACCTATACATATATGTAAATTAAATGTATAAAAATAGTTCATATATATTGAAATAAAGTCAATTTCTTAAGTAACAATGACAATAAATTATCAAAATGAAAAGTGTAAAAAAACGTTCTAATGAGAAAAAATAAATAATATAACGAGCAATAAAATGTTAAGTACTCGTAATAATTAATTGGCTATAATAATCAAATTGTTCTTTTAGAATTTTATTCTTAAAACTATTAAAAGAAAAACAACTCTGTTTAATATCTAAATGATAACGTATATCAGTATTTTATTTTATTTCATCGGCACATGTTAAAATATTAAAAGTACAATAAAACACTTTGGTCTAAAATCACAGAATGATTTATCTTATACATTTAACGCGATATTGTTCAAATGGCCAAAACAGAGAGAATAATTCATGTTACAGTATTGAGTTCGTTATCGTTCGTTTTTTAATGTTTATATGTGTTTTATGATATTAAATGACGTCGTTTATTTATATGAATAATCTATTCAACGATTTGAGGTTGTTAGTAGAAGCTATAATATAGTATAATGATATTATTGGAAAATTTCAAAGATTCTGACTAAATGACAACTACCCAGATAAACGCATGAAACCAAACATCTTTAATATATATTACCCAAGAAGGATAATAACTTTCTAATAAAGAGATATTTTTGGTCCGGAAAATTAAAGACATTTTCAATATTGTGTTTTAATAACATTTTGAGAATATTTTCTAAATATTATATCTCTGGATTAAACACTCCCCTAAAATATTTTTTAAACATTATTGTACACTCTGTAAATGTTTTAAGAACATTTGTGTTTTTACTGTCAAATTGCAAAATGTAATACAATATTTGGTTTAAAAGTTAAATTATTTTGTTTTTTCCTTAAATTTATGGTTTTTGGTAGTGTGCTTTATGTCCATGAAAATCTATTTGACTTTATACACTTACATCACACGTGATAAATTTGAAGAAAACCGTGCAGATATTTCTTGGCAAAAACAACTAGTTTCGGTGAATTATTGACTTATATATTCGGAAACTTTTCATATTGGCTTTGTAAATTCTGTTTAGTTAACTGACATACTGTATAGTGTCCAGTTCCAGTGTTCTGTTTTGATTCTATATGACACAAAAATATATTACTTGTCTCCTTTAGAAATAAATAGTAGAGTCAAAAATATCGTGCTAAATAAGTTTGTCAAAGGCCAAGCCAATATGTGTGGAATACTTCAAAAGAAACTTTATTCGTACAACGCATTTCGTTTTAGACAAGATATAATATATGGTATTTGTTTTATTTGTTTAATACATTTTAGTAATTTAATATTTTTGGTTTTAAATTTGCTGAAAATAAATTATCGTCACAAAAGTATGTTTATTGTGCATTTGTCAGTATTTTTTTCTAATATCTATCCATTCGCATTTCAAGTTAATTTTCGATATTCAGTTCATAATTTTGGAATATTTGTTCATAGTGGAACACTGGTCTAATGTGGTCATTATTGAGCACAATTACGCGAAAATTAATCAAATTAAAATTGATGTGTTTTAAATGAAAATAATCGTTAAACATATTTACTTATATTTGTTTAGATGAAAAAAAAAAGATCAAATTGTCTGTATCTTAAAATGCTAATATTAAGTAAAAATCTTAGTAAAATCGTTCTTAAAATTTATTTATCTAGCTAAATTATATTTTATTTTTATTATTATTAATTCATTATCGAGATAACACGAATCGTCTAAGAATAATACGTTAAATGAGATAGCTCTTTTTAGAATTGTTAAGAATATTAATGAAAAAAAAATAATAATAATAATAACTAATTGTTTAATATTATCGACATATTATTTAGTAGGTGTAATATTCAACATGATTTGACATAATCGGAATAGTTTTCAATTGAGAGCGGAAGCGTTCCTAAAATAAATTAATTTAGATAAAATTATATTGTAATCGCAGTATGCGTTATACTGCTCGGACCGAGGGATGACGCACAATCTTTTTATCTACTGTCTATCTACTTACCCTCCCTATATACAACAGGGCCGGCGGGCTATGCAACCGAAGCAGTTGCTTAGGGCCCCGCACCATATGGAAACTTTAAACATATATATATATATTTTATTGAGAACTGAGAAGAAATACACAATACTTTTTATTTATTCCTTTCTACGCATAATTTTCACCACAATATTTTTCAAGGTATGTCTTCTCGCCTATTAAAACAAAATGTAGGGCCCCGAAAAATAAATTCGTTTTGGGGCCCTGCAATTTATAGCGCCACCCCTGATACAACCTCGGAGAAACGAATAAAACATATTTCTAATAATATTTAATATTTAGAGTGTTTTCGTGCGAAAATATATACTATATTTATGTTTAATACAGTATAATCGTAGATATTCTCAAATCGATATGCTTGGTAAATAAATATACTCGAGGAATATTCGATATCGATCCAATTAATTATAGTGTTGATAATTTTTTTTTTTTTTTGTAAATTTACAATATATTTACCGTGCCGGATAAAATATTCGACGATTCGCCAGAACGTATCGAAAACACCGATTGTGCGGATTGTGATTACCTGCATTATTCGGGCGTATAATATTGCGACAAAATAAAGAGGTATGTCAGTAACTTTTTGATACGCATAAAATGGCTGCCATCTTGCTCGTTATCAGTACATTTACTATCAATTAACCGTATACTTATTACGAAATAGAGTAAATATCAACAAACATAATATTACGTACTAAAATTTAATATAAATAAATATAAAATATTAATTTATAAATTTTTGGTTTTTTTTTTTTTTTTCATTTATCTTTTGTTTTAAACTGTGTGTTCATAATCTTCTTGTTGACGTTATAATTAATCCAATATAGGTTCTAATATTCTAATATTCTAATACAAATTCAGATTGTTTGAATTATCTTGTGATCAATTTTCAACCAACGAGAAGTGGAGCGTGCCGTACGCCATATTCGCGCAGAAAATCATCGAAATGAAATTTGTTGCAGTCATACCTCTTTATTTTTTGTCGTGGCATTATGTACGACACCCGCGAGAGCGCGGTAACTCTAAATATTCAGATCGCCGCCGAATTCCGACTCTTGTGTATATGCGCCCATCGGTCCTCAAATACCAAACAGAGGGCACGTTTCGCGTTCGTTAAATGCGGGACTTGTGTATATCTAGACGGACCGGCACTTCTCGTCCACTACCCACGCCGCCTGTCACGTCAAAAATCCTTCACCCCGTCGGAATAACGTTTCAAAATGTTTTTCGAAACTTAATTAAGCTTTAATTCTTTCGATAATCAGCTTTGTTTATTTACACAGCATCGTCATCTGCCACGGACCAGTAATTTATGCGAGACGCGTAGTCCTGCACAGCCCATACCCGCGTATATATACTGCGTGCCCCCGGGCCGGCCACCGTCGCAATCGTCGCCCAGCCCATTTACGCGTTTTGTTACGATTCGTTAGGTTTTTGCATTTGAAATGCAACGAAACGGTAATTCCGTGTTGATTCACCGGTGTCTTTTTTTTCCTCTTTTTTTTTTTTTTTTTTCATCCCGGGAAAAACTTCGCAGGACGAGATTAGCGATTTCCCCGGAACTTTCGCGTTTTTACGTCCTAGCCATATTATATTATATTATACGTATATAGACGCACCGTCGAGGAGCCGATGCTGCTAGAGGATTATATGCTACGCGTTCCAAGGGATAGTCTCAAAAATTTACCCGAAACCCGAGTTTCGAGATCGTTTCGAAATCCATTTCAATCGCAGACCATGGAACATATTTACGCGGTTTATTACGTATACACACGGCCGATGTAAAAATAATATGATGGTTTCGTGATAAGAACCGACGACCGTATCATCGGATATAATGACCATCGCCCCGAAACGTTTTCTTTCGGATCGTCAGCGAATCTATTGACTTTACTACGGTGTTTATTTTTCATTTTTCTGGAAACAATACTTTTCGGGCCAGGCGAAGTTGAGTACAGGAGTTTTAGTTCGATGAACATATTTGATGGAAAATTCCTTCTATGCATTCAACAAGTAATTATATCGATATTATTTGGTCGTTTTCTCAAGTTTGGAGGAAAACTACTGACAAATTTTTATAAACAAGATAATTATCGAGGCTTGAAATTCACACCAAATATTTATCGCAATATTGTATTTAGGCGGTAGAATTTTACCACTATTTAGAAAACTAGTAACAATTTGAAATTTGAGTAATTCTTGTGTGTATGTTTACCCTGCAGTTTCGGGTAAAAGTAATTGTGTAGGAGTTTTAGAACGAATATCGTATTAGAAAATTATTTCTAGACTCTATAGGTCAATGGTTTCCGAAGAGCGTGCCTGGATAACATCAAATGTGCCGTGGAAACTTTATTTACATATTTAAAATATACGTAATAACTATAAAAAAAAAATATATATAAAAATGTATAGAATACAAATTTTCATCTTAATATTAGTGTTAAACATGTGCAAATTTGAGTAGAGATTGAAAATAATCATACTCGTATTTCTTCTTCAACGGATATAAGTAGTTCATGTTTCTTATTTGTTTTATAATTAAATGTGAAATAACCATTTTTCTAGAGATAAGTTGTAAACACAGCAATTACAATTAATTATTATCGAGTACTTAGTTTTTATAAATCTAGTATTGGAAGAGAGTGAGCTCATTATATTTTAATTTTAATGTGCGATCAAATTAGAGTTCTAAAAGTTGAATTTATTTTGCTAAATCAAGATATGATTTACATTTGATGTTACTGAAATTATTCGTACCCAATCCATAAGAAACTATTTAGCTTATCCCTTGATGATAATAACTTTTCTTCTTTACCTTGCATACCTACTTAAGTTAGGAGTATTTAAATGGCTAAAAATGTTAACCAAATAGGCAAGTTTTGCAAAAATTTTGTGGTTTATTTAACTGAGTAACAACATTGGAGGTTGGGTTTTCATTCTTGGAAAATTTTAACCATTCGTTTTTAATTTCATAAAATCTTATTAAAACCTTACCTTTCGATAAACATCAAATTTCAGTGTGTAAAATTTAAGTTTCATAATGAGAATCTGTTTCTTTATAAATTTTTTGCACAAGCACAACCGTATAATTTAGTTAACCGACCGCCACGATTATCAACCTTAGAATCAAGTGGTTTATAACCTCTCATATGAAAATAGCTTAAAAGTAGGTTATTGAATCTTGTTTATTTTTAGAAGTTCAAAAATGTGTCGCAACTACAATAACTAAAATAATGTGCAATGATGCAAATAAGTTTGGGAACCACTGCTCTGATACAATATGGTTATTTTTTATTTCCCCAATATCAGATTGCTTAAGTGTAAAGAAAGACTACCGTTTGCTCCATGACTCACTTGTTTAGTCTTCTAACTCATTAAAAATGGATTGTTTTATTTTTCAAACAATTACATTTTGAAATCCAATTTATATTTCTTGGATTTATTACGTTTCTCTTCATTTTCTAAATCAACAAATCTCTTTTAATACCTCCTTGTTCTTCACTAGTATGAACCAATACGTGTTCTAAAAAAATGTAAGACAAATTACAAATGATAACATAAACAAAAAAAGTTGTCTTGATTATTAAATAACTAATATTGGTTAATTTTAGTTTATATATTATTGAAATCATATGTTGACTTTTTTATATATAATATTTATGTTTTCATTGATTTATTTCATTTATTTTGAATTCAATAAAACCTCAACGAGTATTCTATTCGATGAGCTAAATGTTTTCATTACAAATTTACAGATTCTTTTTCATTTAAAACCAAAAAAATTATCTAGTGTTAAGCATGCTAAGGCCCATTATTGCATTGTCTAGCTAACCTGTATTTAACTAACAGTTAAATTAGCGCACAATTTAATGTAACGAGGACTTAGCCGGAGAACCCATTATTACATTTCACAATATTACCGCAAGCACTAATTACCATCGGTTAAATAATTTCAAACAGTACAATGGTTATTTCATTGATTAATCCAATCAGCTTATTTGTGATAACTGATAATAATTAATGAAATTTTCGATTAAACTGACGGATTATTCATTAGGTTTGTAAATTATTGTAAGACTATTTTATATTATAGTGAATACTAAAACCTGGAGCTATAGTTAAAGCCTAAAATAAGTATTTAGCATAACAATTATAAAAATAAATGTGTTCGATAGCAGGTTGACGAATAGTTTAATTGGACATTATAATATCACATTCTTAATTCTCAACTTCGCAAAAAACACGTGCATAACACATGTGTGTGTCTACGTATATTCCATTCAAATTTCAAATTATTGGCTGTATAGAGAAAGTTTAAATCATGAACCACAGTAAAAAGTATAACAGTAATATATACACTATGTATGTATTTATGGTCCACGGGATGATCGTTTGGATCTAGGATGCAGGAACGCTAGTTGCGCTCCTCTTTGTTAAAACGCCACCAACAATCCTTTCGTTGTTGTTGTTATGGGGATAATTGTGAATTGAAAAAAGCCACGGAGGATAGAGTTAGTTGAATGCACCGTTCGTCCCTCCCAGTCCCGCTCAGCACGGTCCTGCTGCAGTAATGCACACAATCTGAAGTCACCGGCTACATCCGGTTTTCCTCGAAGTAAACGTGACAGGAGAATCTAAGAAAGTAAATAAATAAATAACAAAAATAACAAATTTCCAAAATACGATCCCAAACTCAGACACCCGGAAAAAAAAAAGCTAATATCGAACAGTATTGGCTCTATAAGTCTGTAGACCATACACGTAGGGTTCTGCCAGAGTAGTATATCGTTGCTATTTTCTCCCCTTTATGTTGATAAATACACACATATATACATACACACACACACACACACATATATATATATATATTTGTACACTCTCTTTTATTTCCTTCTACTCCGAAAAAAAACACGAATTCCACTCCCATTCCTGCTCTGGGTCTCAAACTCTATCGCTCTTTTTCTTTCTATTTCCGCGTGCATTTTTGAAGGGCAACTTCTAAACACCCATGAGTGTATATAATATATATATATGCCCTATATAAATATATATATATATATATATATATAAATGTGTGTGTGTGTGAATCATGGAAGCTTTATTTAGGCTCGAGAATATAAAAAAACACATACGAAAAAACGCCCCCGATGGTAATAAAAAATACGACATGAACTGTTGGTATACAAACATACTTTTCTTCTTTTTTTTATTTTTACATTCACTTTTCCCCAATAGTTCAGTGTATACGAGGCCGCAAAAAACACGTGGCATTTTTTTTTTTTTTATTGCGCATTTTATATATTATGTATTGTACTATACTCCAATAAGTACGCTTTTTTGTCTCTACATATTATTATGAATCCGAGATGCCGGTTCTAATGAACTCCCGTGATAATTCGTAATTTTTTTTCCTATATTTAGTCATTGTTTGTAATAATAAATGATGATATTATTTTTATAATCATAAAAATACGAACTTAATAGTATATTATAATGGACAAAGTAACATTGAACGTTCTTAATCTATTATGTCACATTATGAACATTAGAGTGATATAGGTAAATTATGTATAACTATATGACGTTATATTAATTGAACTGGGTAAAAATCACTTTATAGAAATTCGATTTATAAAATCAAAATCGAAAATTCACAAAAAAAAAAAAAAAACATTTTTAATAAATATACTCACATATTTTATTATTTCATATAATCATAAAACCTAATGATAAGAATGCATGTTTTACTTTAAATGAATCACTGCCACATTATTATCAAAAAGTGTGATAAAATATTATATTTTATAAAAAGATACTCCAGTAATTTTATATATGTATATATATATATATTAAACCGTGTATATTTTCCTGGGCCCCACACGAATTTTCTCAGTGGGGCCCAGTATTCATAGTATATGAAATTGAATTAAATAAATAAATATATTGTTCCATTGTACGTTCCAACTGTGAATATAATTAATTTATTTGGTCTCCATATAACTGGTCTCAAATTTAAATTGAAAATAATACAACAACATAATTTAAGTTTTCTTACGTAAAATGTGGTATAATATCCAGAGATATTCGTTATTCGTACAATCGTATCTACTCATAATATAGGCACTTATTAAACAGTCTTGCAAAGTATTTGATTACTATAGATGATTTATTTTGATACATCTAAATACTTTTATAGTATTTATAATACTTTTTAAATACATTTTAATTAAAGTATTTTTAATAGTATTTGAAATACTATTCCATTGGTATTTTTACTAGAACTACAAATACTTCTGAATACGATTTCATACAATAAGTTTTAATTTTCATAAATTTAATTTAATCAAAATTAATTTTTAAGTATGTTTGTGTAATGTAATTTTAAATTTATTTTACTATTTAATTTTATATTATTTAACAATGCGATGAATTTACAGATTGAGTTACGGAGATTTATTTACTTATAATATACCTACGGGTAATGGCCAATGGGTATAAGTGTAATAAAGTCGATAAAAATTGCAACCGACGCGTGCGAATGATAATAATCGCCGTGTGAAATAGGTATGTGTTAAAATAATAATTGTAATATCGTTGGAAATACAACGGAACATCGAAGCTCGATTGACACGGGTTTGTTTCGTCTTATAATAATTGTATTATTATAAATACATATAGTATACTATAAAAGAATATTCAATAATAAATTATATTAAATAACACTATGCGTAACACATTTTGGCAGATATAAATTATTAAAAATGTTGGTAAAAACAATTATTAATTTTCAAAATATTTAAAAACTCAAAATTGAATTTTCGTAATAATTTTTATATTTATTATATTTTTATATCAAATAATTGAAAATTTATAGTTGAGTGATAGAGAGATTTTAAGACATAAAAAATATAATTTTAAAAATGTTTTCAAAATAAATTTAAAGCCGTACAAATATACAAAATATGTATTTGTATTTAAATACATACCAAGTATTTGTGTTGTTTTTAAATACTTTTTTAAAAAAAGTATTTAAAGTACGTCTAAAATACTTTTTATATCAATGTAATTTCTATCTCTATTTAAATACAATTTTAAAAGTATTTTTTACAATACTGCTATTAACTCTAGAACAAGAATGTCAATGATTTTTACTGATATATTTGCTATGTAAACTTTTATCCGGCTTCATTTATTCATCTGGTGTTTAAATCAGCTGTCCTTATCCACTTCTTTTGGTAATAATCATCAAGAGAAAATAACTTTTTTCTTTCAATTTTAAGTCACTATTTAGTATATTTAGTATGCATGTCATTTACATTTCCCTGTAATAGATTCATGAAATCAGGTAATGAAATTAAAATGTATATTGTCTACTCGTATTCACCAAACTTCTACTTATTTAAAATATGTACATATATTTTAATTAAAAGTGTTATATACCTGTTATTTGTTATCTTATTTTTTATTGCATATTTGATTCGAATAAATAGGCGTGTTATCGCGATTAACCAAATTACATTTGGTTACTGAATTTTATAAACAATCAGTTTTGGTTACAACAATTTGTAACCGATCAAAGGGAATGGTTATTATGTTTGGTTATAGATAAGACAAAATAACATAACCTGGTTAGTCGCGGCGAAAACACACCTAATGTTATGCACCTCCATTACCACTAGATATTTGAATATCGTACTATTGCCCTGGGGTTAAAAAATATATTCTCACCACGCCCCTGTATGTAATTCTACAGCGATACGTGTAGGATTACTGGCATATTATCAATCAGATCGTATAGATGAAAAAATGTATTTTATTTTTTCATAAAAAATTAATTATAATATTATAAATTATTGTAATAATTTCATAGCTCTACACTATAACCCGAACGTTGTTAATTATTTTAATTCGAAAAGTTTATATTGCACGTAAATTTACATATCTAAGTAAAATATTATGAAACGTACCTACATATTTTAATGTAAAAACTTCAACATGAAAGTATGATATAAAAAATATATATTCAGTTGATGTAACTTGGAACACGGAAACACGAGTACCTATATAATATATCGTTAATAAAAAGATTATCACTCAAGTTTAAGTCTAAGTATAGTATTATTTTAGCATATTATTTTTGATAGATATTGCATAAAAATATTCACATTTCATTCAATCAACATACAAAGTATGTATTAAATACGAGTACCATAAAACGTTTTAATAAAATGCAAAAAAAAGCGGCAAGTAGGGAGTGGGAGTACTTCGATTGTCGGGTAGAATACTGGTAGTCGATGTATTAAATTTAAAAGCAATATGGTAGACCATTAAATATATTTTAAATTTTCTAATGTCACCATACGTCAATGTCCATCCTTTGTTTGACTGATTTTGAGATTACATTTTATAATTTTTTTTTTTTTTTTTAAGTTAATGTGCAGCTTATAATTTTGTCTATTGATAGCTGCCTATCTATATCTAAACTATTTATCTGTAGTCCACTAACAGGTGTTGTAGAAACGTGACCGCGGCGGTTACTTTTCTTGTGGCTACTGTATATCTTATCATCAGATCAGATCATATTATTATGTTTATTATTTTAGGAATTACAGTTAATTTTTCTTTTTTCTTTCCGCTAATTAGCGTGCTAAAAGTAATTAGGTAAGTATTTGCGGAACACTTTGGAGACATATTGACTAACTTTGATAAAAACTTAAATAACCTTGTTTTTTAACATTTCTAAACCACACAATTTCATGTATGTCATGCCTATAAGTACAAGAATACTTATACCATCCAGAATGAATTTACTAAAATTAATTAAGCACCATTGTAATATCAATAACCTTTTCGCTCTGTTCAATATCTAAAACTCCAAATTTGAACTGTGGAACGTATATGTGAATGAAATATTTAATTAAAAAACCTATGTGCCAGAAATTAGAAGTAATGTGCAAATACTACAAAGTTAAATTTTCTCATAATCATTATTATTTTTGCAAATTGTAATTTTGAACTTTAACGCTTTTTCAGTCTTCGATTTTTGTTTAGTAATATCATATTACAAATAACTATACTGTTTTAAATTATATAGTAGTAAATTTGAATTACTAGTTGCATAGTAGTTGGTATTAACACTGAAGATGAAAACATTGTTTTCAAAATACGTATTTGTTAATAAAAACCAATTATTTTGTATAAATTGGGTTTTTATTTTTATATTTTATTTATATTTATATTTATTTTTAATTTTTTATTCTTATATTTACAAAATTATTATAAAAAAACATTGCCCCCTCCCACCCAAAAATAGTTCGAGATTAATCATTGTACAAATTAATGTATCACTTCCTTTATCTAGTTTCGGATTATGTAATTTATTCGGGTTAATTTGGGTGCACAACCTCGGTTTAAATACAAGATTATTCGCAGGATTTTGTTTAATACACTCTACTGTTTCATTTGAAAATGATACAGCTCGACGTATATATATAGTATTGTGCTATGTGTATAGTGTCCCACGAGGACTTACTATTTTATAGTGGCGGTGTAACGCCGGTAATGGTGTTTACATATTGCTTTTACTATACACCACTTTAAAATAGTAAATATTCATAACGAAGTACCCCTCGTGTATTAATAGAAAACTTTTTTTATATATATATATATATATAATTTATAGCCTATCTTATTCAAATTTTATGAGTAGGTTTATATCTGATATATTATGTATACTTAGTTAAAATCTTGACAAATCCTCGACGTAATATAATATAATCCAAAAGGCAGATATACATTTCCAAATTGTAACAAAATCAAAAAAATATGTATTTTTATTCGTACATAATTAAAAGTGAGATTAGTCAATCGTGTGAATTTAATATAATACTTTATTTGTCTGAGAAAATATTGTGTTGATTGTTTCGGATAGAACACGATTCGTACAGTGGCTATCTTTTTTACGACCCGATTCCGTATACCTAGTGTTTTAATGCAACTATGCCACGATTAAAATGGTCACAGGACGAATGTGACAATATTTTTTTATCAGAAAATGACTAAATGGTATCAATGATAAGAATTTATTAAAGTGCATTTTACTTCTTTCGAACCAGTTTTATTTGAAAATATCAATGATCTTTAATTTTAACATTGAAAAAATAATATTTTATCCTCAAATAAAATAATTTTTATTTAGATATATAGATGTATATACAGTTTATATAGATGAAATCACCAGTCGATATATGCATTACGTTATCTTTCCATTATTTGAAATGTATTTGTTGTTGTATAGCATTAAGTATATAAACTTATTGCAGAAAAATAAATTAGAATCACATTTAAAATATTGTGACTAGGCATAATTTTAGTAATAATTTATTACTTATATATAATATATACTCCTCTTTGTCTTATTGTATCAATATCATAAGTTAAACTTTAATAATATCATTATTATCAATAACAAATAATAGTTTTATTAATATGTTTACCACAGCAAAAATAAATTTTATCACAAAAAAATAATTTAAATCAATTGTATAATTATAAAATTGAACAAAATCTACCAAAAATATTTTTTTAAGATTTGATTTTGAATTTTTTGTTTATAAAACGATTTCGTTAACAATTATTGTGATTCGCAATATTATAATGCGTGATACTGAAACGGCACTATTTTTAAACTAGTTTGAAATGCAATTTTCTTTAAAATTACCTATACTAGAACCCTTGACCATATTATGTTGCGTCCACTTGAATGTTAAAAACGGAATATGAAAAAAATGGGCCGGGATCTTTCCGTAATTTCTTGTTCTCTATAATACAATTAAATCACTTTTAAAGAGTAGGTACATATAATATAGCAATATTTCTGAAATAATTAAACTATCAACCAGGGACTGGAACCGAAACGAAATATCAGTTTTGGTTCCGGTTCAGGTTCTTGGTAAATAAAAATTTCGGTTTCGGTTCCGATTCCGGTTTTTAAATTTTCAATTGGGTTCCAAAACCGGTTCTTAAAAAAAAAAAATCTATTTTACATATTTATGTTTTGTTTATCACAGGGGCCAATGCAAAAGGGGTATTAGGGGTTAAAACCCCCTCCAAAATTCAAGAAAAATTAGACAAGATGGACCTACTTGTAACTTTAGAATTTTTCAGGATGGTGATGCTATTGTTCTTTTTCCAGTTAAATTATTATAACCATGTGATATAGATATACATTTATAGACTATAGTATATATTAAATGGGTTTCCAGT
>JAIPRL010010181.1:0-16081 GCA_025469235.1 Pemphigus obesinymphae
TTTTAAATGTTAAATTATTGTAGCTATGGTTATATGAAATGATTTTGTGAAAATACGATGTAAAAAAAAAAATATTACTTTAAGAGATATTAAGAAATGTAGAATAGCCGCGTGACGTCACTGGGCCGGAGTCATCGTAATTGCCAATCTTATACGTGTAAAAGTTCCTCGCTTCACACAACGATTTATCAACCTAAACATTTTCTTTTTGAAATTTAATTGATTAGTTAAAATGTGTGGTTTTATGTGTTTAAGACGATGCAAGAATCAGAATTTCAATATGACGTTTAGTTTTTTAAGTATTAAAAATCTTAAAACAGACATTTTGGTTAAACGGCACGTCATGGCCAGCAGCGAGCGGCGGTCGGCGAGACCCGTTGTTCGAACGCCACGCGCCGCTCGCCATGGCGTACCGTTTAACCAAAATGTCTCTTTTAAAATTTTTAATATTTAAAAAACTAAACATCGTATTGCAATTTTGATACTTGCATCGTCTTAAACACATAAAACTACATATTTGCATGTGAATTAAATTACAAAAATAAAATGTTTAGGTTGATAAATCGTTGTGTGAAGCGAGGAACTTTTACACGTATAAGATAGGCAATTACGATGACTAAGGCCCAGGGACGTCACACGTCTTTTTTCAATTGCTCATAACTTATTATTGAATAATGTGAGTAGAAACGTAAAACCTATACCATTATCCTTAGAATTGAATATTCTTTGTTCAAATAAAAAACACTTATTTTTTGTGTTGTGTGCTCCTTTAAGCATTACCTTCTACTCCGAGTCATGGGTCTACACCTCCGAAACTCGGTAAAATAACTTACTGTCCTTCATTCTATGCTATGCTATGATAAATATCATTCAGTTTTCTTCCGTCGTCCAAATACAAAAACTTAAGACAAATTGGAAAAATATACCACCGAACACCACCGACTAGCAGCCAGCAATCAATGATCAGCATTCCGCCAAGACAACTGCTAACCACCGACAAGCAGCGCCAAATAGCTGCCGACCGCAGGATTCCGCAGCCGAATGACTGTCAACCGATCAAAGCCAACAAGCCAGCCATCAACCTCGTTTTTGCTGCCAAAGAACTGCCCTTCGATGAGCGGCCAATACTCATTGTTCTCTCTCTTGGAATCAGGCTGGGCACAGGACATAAGTGTGTCACTGCAGAGAGAGGACCGGGACATATATGTGTCTTCGGTTTGGACCACACTAGGTTAGGTTAGGTTAGGTTAGGTATGAATGAATTATCGGTGTTCTAAGTATTAATAAATACCCAACTTAAAATATTGAATATTACACATGTTGTCATGTTGACTGTAAATGGTACTGCAGATAAATCATCAAAAAAACCACAATATATTATCATATAATATATATATATTATTATCTATAAGTACGTGATAATTGTAGAACAGATGAAGTTTCTTTAAAGTTTTAGAATTAAAATATGTTGGTTTCCATACTTTCAATAACATACGAGATGGTAAAATTTAAATATATGTATAATGTATATTCCTGTACGTGCGAAACCAGAACAAAATATCCTTCTCGCTATATGAATATTCACACTCGAGACTGACAAATGAACGTAGGTATGAAATGTATAGTCAGTGTAGATAATATTCGTTAACTTTAGTGCATCGCAATTAAATCTTCAAGTAATATTTCAAAATTATTAAGTACATATGGTTGTATTATTGCATATATGTACATGTACAGTGTAATCACGTAAAGTGTAAACGCTCAATTATTCGGAATTTTAGCGCGGACTCGTTGAATTTCAATTCCATTTGTATTGTCGGTCATTATTTTTCAGAAAAAAAAAAAAAGTTTTCATTTTACGAAGTCAACCACTTCACGGTTTAATTAGTTAGCAATGTAAACTTATATGTTTTTCGAATGGTAACCATAAATTATATCCAACAATAATTTTATTTTTATTTTTATTAATTTTATTTATATTATTAAGATTTATTTAAAATTTTTTCGTCTATTTAATCGGATTACTATAACTCCAGCATCATCGCTAAAATTAATGAAAATAAAAATAAAACAAATGGTATCTCAAGAATATACTTCAAACATTTTGCAACATAATCAACAATTGCTCTAATTTAATCTAATACTAAATAATAAATTTACTAAACCGTAAAATTCAAAACATACATTAGCATATAATTTATAAAATTCCCAGATAATGGAGTATAATTTTAATAATATCACTAGAATTAATGCACATTCGGTGTCAACAAAAAAATAGTACACTTGCAAAAAATTTGTCGTAAATATGAATACAAATACAAAAATAATATTATATCGTGGAAGTTAATTCGTGTGCATCATAGATTGAGCATCCACCTGATAGAGTTAAATTAAAAATTTGGAATTTTTAATTTTTTAATTATTATTTATTTTTAATTGATTAAATAAATCAATTATTATTAATAATTTTAATTATTAATAATATTTTTTTGAAGGTTTTCGAAAAATTTTTTTTTGTATAAAATTCTTTTACTATATAATAATCTTACTTGTGTCTTAAAAAATTATTATATATTTATATAATATAATATAATATATATATATATAGCGTTTTTCGTTTTTTTTTATTAATTGATTTTTGAAAAATGTATAAATGTATAAATTTTTTTCTGTTAATTTTAAAATTGTTCAATTAAACAAAACGAAAGAAAGGTTATTTATAATATTAATTAATGATTATTATCATATTGTATTATCTAGTGTTAATTTTTATGTTTATTATGTGTGTATATAATAACTGAACTTAAAAAAATTAAATGTTATTCAACATGTATATTACAAAATAATTAAATTGTATTATTTAGGTGTATGTATGATATATAAAAATAACAGCAAATTTAATACCTACTTTAAAAGAATGCATTGTTATTAATTTCGACTATCATAATATTGTACATTTTTATCTTTATTTTGTGGCATAGGTATATTTTAATGAATTGTACTGATATATTGAATTAATTATAAACCAATTCAATAATTTTTTCTGAAGTTAATATTTCAACTTATTATAATCAATTTTTATTTCATATGTATTAAAAATCTTTTAATTAATAAGCGTATACATTTCGATACGGTATAAGAATCTATTTGATCACTATTTAATAATTTTCTAATTAATCTTGATATTAAACTAAAAACCTACTGAAATATAAACAAAATATCTGGTTTATCAATGATGGTGTTTTTTCAATTTGATAAAATACACAAATTATATGTATAAACAAAATATTACATTATGTTAAGATAACAATATTATATTTTTCTTACAATATATTTAAAAACTATTTTTGTTTGAAAATAATAATTATATATTTGAATTGACTTTATTCATTATTTTATTTATACAAAAATGTAAAATAAATTTTTTTATTTTTTTTTTTAAATTGTTGTCATAAAAGTGGTTATTGAATATTTTACTATCTAGGAATTGTCTTACAAGATATAGATTAAATAGTTATAATTATATATTTTTTATTTTACCCATAGTTTTATCATAACACTACTATTTTATAACATTCAACATTATAACATATTTTAATATAACACTTGCATAAGAATTCTATATAAGTAGGTACACTAAGTACAGTTATAAATAAATATTTTAAAATATATATAATTATAAATATATGTATATAAATAAGTGTACAAAGGTATTATTTTAATTAGTATAATAAATGTATTTTTGTTTTTAGACCGCCTATATATTTTAAAAGTTCATTTTACAAAACTGAGCATAGTTATACTCTTTTGTGTTTAATCTAAAATTAAATTCACATTTTAGATTACTTTATTTTTTTTTTGAAAATATTTTAGTTTGTACTTTATATTTGATTTACTGGAGATTTTAAATCATCTTATATTTGAAAAATAAGTGAACGGAGCAATTCATATTTCTTGCCAACAAATATTTCTAGTGATTGATTTTCATTCTAATTTGTTTACATAAAATCGTCAAAGTTATTGAATCAAAACCGTATTGTATCTTTAAATAACAATAAATATATATATATATATATATATTAATTCCATATTAATTGTTTAAAATGTAAAATAATATACAATATTCAAACTATTAAATGGTAATAAATATGATATAAGATTTATATTCATTAATAATAATTGAAAATAAAAAATAATAATAATAGCAGGTTAAAACAACATAAGTAAAAGATATATCAGATAAACATTCCAAAAAATATGTTATAAATATTTTTTAAATTAAAGTAAGAACTGTATTATTAAAACATTAAAATAGCTGTGTAATTAAAATATTTTGAATTATTCTTAGTAGTTAGTTGGTATTATTTTCAGTATTTAATTTATATTTTATAATCATATATATTTTGAATAACGAGTTAAAATACCTGAAATAAATACAACAAAATATTTTTGTAAAATTACTCGTTTTTATTTTAGAAGTTAGTTACTTAAATATTTTAAGCTTATTTATTACTTATTCAGAACTTTAATGGTAAATTACTATATAGTGATATGTATTCGAATGATAAATCATTGTATTGTACTCATATGAAATGATTTTGAGCAGAGCTCGGTGTATTATATACATATAACTATTAATGTAAAAGAATATTAAATATTTATAATGTCATCATATAGATATTATAATATTATATTCATAATAAAACCGTATATAGTAACTATGGTACTGATATTGTTTTTTTTTCTATTTATAAAATATATTCTATTACATAATGTAGTTTTCCTTAAGACTTAAGTCCAAAAAAAATTATGCCTGAAAAGTATTATATAGAATAAATTTTATACTAAAAAATTATTTTTCCGAAATTCCTACTCGGCCCTTTCTACTTGAAAAGATTCGTCTAGAAACCCTATCAATTAATCGTTCCGCTCAAAATTTAAAATCTGACTAAAATCACATTTCGTGGACTTGTGCTTGAATAACCTATATTAAGTTACAGAATAAAAAAGATAGGTATTAATAATTAGGTACTTTGTAAAACTTCTAGAAAATTAGAAATATTAACAAATTATTAAGTCCGTAAAGTTGGCCAACCCACTACTTGTAAATAAAATGAATCATATGTTACTATTTTAATAAAACAAAAGTTAGGCCAACTTCACGTAGCCCATCCATGTTATCAATAATCTTCGAAATTAGTACCAAACGAAAGCTTTTAATTTTCAAGACTTTGCAAGTCCATTTTTGCAACTTGCAAGTCACCAGAAAAGTCACCAATAGCCTCTGAAGATATGAATTTGACCCTCCCAAAGTGACCTAGAATTTCGAAATAGGTACCAAACGAATTTGAAAGAATTTGCAAGTAACTACGAGCTTCTGAAGTTTTGAATTTAAATAATTACCTAAAACTTAAAAATTGGTATCATTGTATATGTTATTAGCATAATTATAAATCATATTATAAAACATTATTAATGACTATTGAATTCATTTAATTTTGTATTTATTAATGTTTTAGACTTTGTAAGATAATAATGCATGGTTATGGAGTAACAAATTATATAGTTGCGAGTTAGTCAGTTGGGTCAACTTTTAAGTTTAATTTGAGAGGATTAAAATTGATAAGTTGAATATTATCAACAGTTCTATAGTAAATGTAAATTAATATTAACTTAAAAGTTAAATTTATACCTACTAGGTAATTATTAACCATTTATATTACACTAAATTTATATTATAAGTAATAATTGAGGCATACTATTATAACGGTAAACTATAAAGTAGACACTTAACCTATACCTATAACTAGAAATGTAACTATTATAATCGAAATATTAATTAAGTATATTAATGTTAGTTGTTACAATTATTATTTATTTCAAATTTTACAATTTAAAATATTAATATTTATTAAACAAAGTGATAGGTATATTAGAACGCCATACACCCATTTTTAATGGGTTTTGTACATGCAAATTTAAGACAAATGGAAGTCTAAACAATTATTTAAACACATTATAAAAGTAATTTATGAGTGGGCCTATGTTAGTTCCATTTCTTATTATGGTTTAACACGATATTTATTCGAAGTACGTTTACAACATTCAAACAAAAAAGTATTTAAACGTTTTTTAAACATACATTTTAGTTTTTCGAACATACGAATATATATATATATATTATCTATGTATATATCGAAAAAATCTTGTCCATAATTTATTTAAGTTCACATTTATATGATGTGTGTAATTATTTATTTTTATATAAAATGTTGACCAAACTGCAGTTCTATCATTAGAGAAAAATGTAATTAGATGTTTGTTTTTTATGGAAAATATTCTATAACTAAAAATCTTTGGCGTGGGCGCGTGGAGGTACACTTTTTATACTTGTAACCATAAGTAGGAAGACTTACGTAGTTATTGCATCTAGAATAATGTCATCCATAATTTTATTATACAAGATTTATTATTTCAAGACATATATTTAAATTAGGTAAGTACCTATATAAATAATACAATAATATACCTAATATAATGTTACTATAGTGTTTATGTACAGTGCAATACAATTAATCCATCATTTTAAATTATTACAATACGAATGAAATGCACAAATATTAACACATAGATAACGGTGATATTTAAATTAAATGACTTTATTAGTCACTAATAATGTTATATATGAATCATAGTTGTAGCTAATAACTTCAATGATACCATTTTTGAAGTTTCAGATTATTATTCAAAGCTTCAGAAACTCGCGGTGACTTGCAAATTGTTGCAATTTAAAATCTATCGTTTGGTTCCAATTCCAAAGTTGTAGATCCCTATGGGTGGGTCAACTTCACAGCTTCATAGAACCCGAGGTCACTTCGCTGGTGACTTGCAAATTCTTGCAAATCAAAAGCTATCGTTTGGTAACAATTTCCAAGGTTTTTGATAACATGGGTGGGCTACGTGAAGTTGACCCAACTTT
This sequence comes from Pemphigus obesinymphae, assembly GCA_025469235.1. Lineage (NCBI taxonomy): Eukaryota > Metazoa > Arthropoda > Insecta > Hemiptera > Aphididae > Pemphigus > Pemphigus obesinymphae. The sequence goes on from JAIPRL010010181.1 coordinate 6,980, forward strand.
TTTTTTTTTTTTTTTTTTTTTTTTTTGGATTTTGAGAAATAACTATTGACTTCCAAATTCTTGCAAATGACATGCAAAATATTGGCACATTTTTTTTTTCATTTTATTTGCAAGTGGTGGATGGGCCAATTTCACAGAAGTCAATTACGTATCTAGAAAAAAACAAACGTTGGACCATAAGAATTTATCTAGATAGAGATAAAAAAAGAAAATTTTTTAATTTTAAAATTCTTATTACTTAATAATTTAAACGGTTTTATTAAAATCAATAAGCCAATAAAAACATAATAAATTATAAATAAAATTCATATATTCGTTTATTTTGCATGTATCTGCATATACTAGGGATAATATCAATGTATTTATAGAGTTTTACATATTATATAAGCATATTTCATAGGAAATTAACTCAAATATTTTTTTCTTATTATGCTTAATATTTTTATGTATATAAAATTGTATATGAAATAATAATAAAAATTGTTTTTACATAAAATTCATTATTTTATTAAATTTTAAGGGAAAAGTAATGTTTTGTTTTTAATATTTGTCACAGAAATATCATGCAATAAGTAAACTGTCCTTATTTGTTTATATTTTGGTTTCCATTGTTATATTCTATTCTGTAGTCATAATTTTTGTATAAATATTTTGCAAAAATAGTCGAATAATATAGTTTTAAAAAAAAAGTATATAATGTGTATTTATATCATTTCATGGCTTAACAATGACATATTTTTTCAAATTTTTTTTTTTTTTGATTTGAATGTAATAAATATATGGACGCATTGATTTTTTTTGCATATTTCTTTAAAATCGTATATAGACAAATTATCTAGATTAATTTACAAAGATAAGAAAAATTTGTATCTCGGATAATTGTTTAGATATTTTGCTATTACCTATCTAGATAAGATAAAATATAACTAAATAATTATCTAGATACAACTGATATAAATTTCAAGTGTTTCAACACTACATTGAAGTACGCACAGAATTGTTTTATTCAATAAAAAGTTTTGTTTTTTTTTTATTAAATTTTAAAAATAAATTTAATCTAAAAAGTAGGTATTGCATATTATTATTATTATTTTAATACATTTTTATTACCGTAAACTTACATATTTGAATATTACACCGGATAAAAAAGTTTTCAGTTACGAATTGCGAATTCAATAACATTAAATAATCGATAAAAAAAAGCCATTAATTTAATGCGTAGAATGAAATGGACTACAATTCGAGTGAATACCCAGACTGTCCCCCTTAAGACAAAATTTTCAAAAGGAAAAAAAGTATTTTCATGTATGGATGAAAAAATGAATTTTCAATACATTTGTTCCATGATATTTGTGGTAATTACTTACTACTGTTATTACAATGTGGTTTAAAATTAAATTATAACAATAAAATAATCATGGATTTAGCGAAAATATGGTAGTTTTTTATTTATTTAATACTCTTTTTTATTTCTAAAATTTTGTTTCAATAAGTAAGGGATAAGGCAGATAATATTCTGTTGGTTAAAATAGTTTTACGACACTTTAAATATATTAAGCTGAAAAAAATTAACAAAAGCCGATTTAGGTAAGCTTTTTTACAAAAACTAATTTTTAATCAAATGTGTTATATAATGATCCAAAACAATTTTTTTTACATATTTTTATAAAATGCATTTGTTATATAAAATTTCAATCAAGGATATGTAAAATTTGAGCAAATATTAATTATTTTGAATGTAAAATTCTGAATTATTATTATTTATCTAATAATAAAACTAATATTTTAAGTAGGCATAAGGTATTAATTTTTCATTGAAACGTATGTACTTATTGAACAATTTTTATTTATTTTTAGAAATTTAAATTCATCCGATGATATTTTAATGTTAGATAATATAAATTATAATAAGTTTATATAACATTTAATTTTATAAACACTCAGACCATTATATTTTCAAACATTTATAGCCAGTGCAGACAATTTTCAAATGAACATATTCAAATTTCGTTTAAATAACATTTGATGTATATATATGTATATTTTTTCTTTTGGTAATTTATTCTGAATACGAAACAAAGTTAGATCACGTTATTATATAGTGTTTTACTGTGTTATTTAATATAAATATTATTATAGATCATATTGATTGTATTTTGTAGGCAAGTTTTTTTGACCGTGAGCAGATTTATTTCTAAGTCGATTAATTGCAAATAGTGAGACGTTTATACCAATATAGGATTTACGTTTATATTTTCTATATTATGTACAGATTTTTTTGTATTTACTCTACATTTTTTAAAAAAGACTCTTTCACACACGACTATATAATATATATATTTCAGGAATATAACAAATTCATATTGATTTTATTAAAATACTAAACTCTCAAGAATTCCCGTTTAGGGTCAAACTCACTGTGAGAATTATATTGTAAAGCTGAAAAATACATTTTTTAAATTTTCAACACGTTTCGAAAATCAACGCGAGAATGATTTACTATAAAAGGACTAGTGCAGAATACTGTTTTTATAACTTAGAAATCCAAAAAAATGTTTTTAAGTATTTTATGATTTATCAAATCGATTAAACATCAAATGAAGTGAACTTAAATTTGTAAGTAGACAGTAAAAAAAAAATTATATGAACGGTTATCAACTATATTTATGTGAAAAGATTGTTATTTTCTGTTATATTAAATTAAATGTCAGAGACATTTCGTAAATATGTAGGTAATGAATATTTTTTAATTGATGTATTATATCATCGATTTTTAGTAACAAAAATATGTTCAAGAAAAACATACGAAAATAAGTTAAATTAATATTTTAGAGTTAAATAACTGATTATAAAAGTATAGAGGAAATTATTTTCAAAAAAACGGTTCTTTTACGATGTTACTATACATAGTGCTACTATAAATATGATGTGTAAATTTAAAGTTTCTGGTTCTTTCATTTTTCAATGTATAATAACTTTCTTCTTTTTAGTAGTTATATAAGGCAGTTTTTCCTTACACTATGAAAACTACTAAGAGAATTAAAAAATGACCTTTATAAAGTACTAATTATAACGAATTTCCTATCAAATCTTTTATACCAGAAAACTCTTACTTTACTTCTATTCCCCCGAAAAAATATACATTAAAAAAACTAAATGTAAAACCAATACCTCGGCTAGGCTAAGAATCTGTAAATTTACAGTGATTATAAAAAATGGAAAAAAAATAGTTTTATACATTTGATAATGAGCTGAATGTTGAGAAAATTGTAAGACTCCAATACATTATTCTGTTTGAAATTTTATTATCTATAAATTTTATTATAGGTTTTATAATATCACTTTTTAAAAGTCTTTTATTTTTATTTTGCTTAAGCATGTTTTTAAAAAATATATATATATCATGAAAACATAGCAATAAAAAATATAGAAATGTAATCCAAATTGAATGAGAACATTCTTGAATTAACAATTATGTTTAAAAACGAATGTGAACGTTGGTAGAATATTCATGGAAATCTAATGTTTGTTTACTAAAAGACTGTCTCTGACTAATTGCTAATATGACCAATTATATTTAGATCAAGACTACAACAACTAAAAAAAAAATACAATCAAGTGTGTTAATTTATAGTTAATATATATATATATAAACATGAGATGAATAATAGTTATAATTTATAAGTTTCAAATATTAAATACCCTTTATTTTTCAGTAATACATACAAATATAAAAAGTGAACTAAGGTGTATTGGTGACATTTTATTACAAATGGATCCCAATGTGATGGATTTCTATGATTGCAGGATTGTGTTTAATAACATATTTTAGTTTTGCTAAAAACAAAATATGTATTTAGTATTTACCTACAATAATATATTATTTAAAATAAATATTATTATAATATATTGAGTATTCTTGCAGTGTTCTATTTTTGAGTTAATTTAGTCATGTGATATGGTCGTTATCGACCCATTGGATTTCAGTCTATTTTTACATTTTTATTGTATTTGAATTAGATAAGATTTCACAAATGTATTTAATTTAATAAATAGACATAATTATAAATTTACATTTTATGAAAATATTATAAATAGGTACACTTTATTAAAAATGTATATTATATAATATCTTATATGGGTAGTAGTATTTTTAATTTGAATAAGATTTCCGCGGTGATTGAAATTATGGGAATATTGATAGAGTGGTGAATGATGCGCCTGTTGATAAGTACAATGATTAGTTCTGGCAGAAGGTCCTTGAACATCGATTCAGGAGAGAATAGCTGTAGTAAGAGATGAAGTTTGGTAATTTAAAGGACCTGAGAGATAGGTCTCGTTTAGAAGAAAAATATCTATGTTATTTTCACGGATAAAGTTTAAAATTTTATCGTGTATAATAGCTACATCCTGACCGTTTCCGAATATAATATTGGACGTTTGAAGAGAGTAGAAGGGGAGAATTGAAATTCGAGCAATTAACGTTTGTTTGAAATTTCCGCCACTTTTTGTGAGGTTTAATGTATGTTCGTTGAGACGATTAATAATTTGCTCCATATAAAGATGTGGTTTGATGCTCTTCTCCGCTGTAACTGACATTAAGTAGGAACTGGAAAGTTTTAGATGTTAGGGTGAATAGTTTTTCGAGCCTGTTTTTGGCTATAAAATCAGTACATTTCATGTAATTTACGGTGGAAACCGTCGCAATTAATACATTTTGAATGAGTATCGAGGGGTTTTATGCAGTCCTTCGCCAAGCGAGGACCAGCGCATTTGACGCAACGTAGTGCGAATCCGTAGTATAGACTTGAATGCCCAAATCTCTGGCAAGAGAAAAATTGAGCTGGTTTATTTGATCTATTATCTTGATCTGGATGTAGAATAGAGATAGTTCAATAAAAATAAGTTTACTAGATGGAGTTGATGGTAGTGTGACAAGGTGGATAGGAAATTTTTTGATGGCGTTTTTGAATTAACCAACGGATTTGACTTCGTATCCGAGTGAGACGAGTTCTTCAGAAATTTCTTCATCGGTTATGTGTCAATCGGGAGGCCCTTTATTATTACTTTGAGCAGTCTTTGCTCAGGGAGTGGGAGGGTATGATCAAATAATAAAATATTAAAAAAATAATAAAATATTAAAAAAATAATAATAATAATAATAATAATAATAATAAAATGAAATAATAGTACCCTATCTAAACAAAACTGCAATATTTAACGATATATCACATATCACTATCTATCACTAATTCTATCCGGACCGATTGGACCAAATGTATATTGTCTTTGCCGACTTGTGTATTGTCGGTTGAAAGAATCGTTCATAATATATAGGATTGTATAAATAAACGCTTTATGGACTGTACAAATATGTGAAATCTATTTCAATAAAACTACTTTTAAACATTAAAGAAAACTTAAAACTATGTTAGTGCCACCCCCCTCCCCCCCCCCCCAAAAAAAAAACCAAACAAATAAAAAATTTAACAAATAATTCATAATCACGATGTTTGATAAGGTTACTCCTCGGAAGACGATGAAACCCGGTACGTCTTGCCATCATACGGCGTAAACCGATTATCTTACAAGCACATATGACAGAAAATAATTAGGTCGAACCGATGGCGACGAACTCCGTACATATGACCAGGACCCGGACACTAATAAAAATGAACACGGTAAAGATACTTATCACACAAAAACGTGGCGGCCATCTTCCCGTTTGTTCATTCTATGTATTTTGTTATGTATTCTTTGTATTTTATTTTATACATTTTAATATAATTAATATATTGTGAAAAATACTAAGAAAGTCCGACGATTTGAAATTCATTACTATGAGTTATAAAAAAATATAGTAAAGGTAGGTAACCTAATATGTGAATGAGTTGGTCGGACTCACTGTTCTCGGTGTTTTATAAAACAATTGTCCCCACTGGGGACGGAAAATTACAAATATCTGAAAAATAAAAAATACGCCAGTATTATATAGTATAATATATACTATAGCTAGGGTATTATATAATAGGTACTCGGCACAATATTATAAGTAGTTCAAACGAACAGAAAAAAAAATATATATAATGATAAATAAGTACTTAATCATAAAAGTTGCAACGATAAGAAAAAGTATTGAGATTTCGTTCACATTTCGTATATATCGGAAAAACCTTAAACACTCGTTATCTTCGCGGACGCCGAGATTGAGTGAAAAAAAGCGAAATAAGTCAAATAATCGGCATAATAAAATTCGACCCCTTGTACCCGTATCGAAAGTTTGTTTAACAATCGACGCCAAGCTATTTACTCGGATGATAATATGGTTGACATTTTTAGTATTTAAACTATTCAGATAACAAAGGGTACAGTGTTTCGACTCATAATATAGGTACCTATACACATATTCGGAACGAAAATTCAATATAAAAAAATATAGTGAAGATATACCTACCTACTATGTGAATCAGTCGGTGGGACTAATCGACTCGGTTTTTTATAAAACTATTAACCACAGATAGAAATCTAAGAAAGTCCGAGAAAAAAAATGGGAACATGCCATAGGGTATTATAATAGGTACTGTACGTACGTAGGTACAAAATATAATAAATATATAATAATAAATTTTGCAACGATAAGAACATTTATAAAGATATCGTTCACATATCGCGTACATTGGATAAATATTATTATCTCCGTAGATGCCGAGATCGAGAAAAAACAAACGCAAAAATATCAGATCGTCATAGTGGAGAATTCGAACCGGTAGACCCTAATCGAAATCGGTCTGACGATCGACGCCCTATACCACTATAAGCTATCTAATCGAGATGATGAGGATGTCGAAATTTCTAGAATTTAAACAATTCGGATAATGAACGAAACGTAGACAAAGAAATGTTTAGTCGGCCTTTAAAACGTCCAGGAAATCCGAATCCGACCTCCACAGCATTGAACGACGTCGGAAAAAGGTCGAAAAATCCGATTTTTGGTGATGATAAGAAGACGATAAGTGATAAGAAACGGACGGCGGAACGGTTTTCTTCCATGCGATCTATAGAGTGAACACTACGGAGCTTATACGGTGTGTACCTAAACTTCGCGTCTTCGGAAAAGTCGAAATACGGAAGAACGGAAAACGGAAAAACCGTCTATTCGGAGTTATTAAATTAATCAAAATATATAGTTTAAATATTTTATTAAATCGATTCCAAACAATCATAAGTTTAAAAATAGTCATACATCGGCTTTTTCATTAGAAATTTGAACGCCTGAGTCCTGCCGCAAAGCCCTCAATACAATAATGATCGTGTGCTAAGGCATGTACCTAAGTCATATCCATACGACTATCTTCACTCGTCCATCGCTACTGCGCGTTTTTATAATATTATTAAATGTTAATATTATGCTTTAAGTGTTTGCGTGGTTAATTGTACAAAATTAATTTATTTGTTTTATTACTATAATATATTTATATATTAAACGATTTTCAAATATCGGACAACATTAGGTAGGTACTTATGTACAAAAATTCAAAGGTTCATCATTTTTAAATATATATTATTAAACAGGAAGGTATGTATGATATATGCTGCTTTCATACAATATCTAATGGATTTCATATTATAGGTACCTATATCTTCTATGTTTTAAAATTATAATATAATTGTGTTTTTGTTAGATTATATATTTTTGAATTGTACAATTAATACAATTAGATAATAGATAATAGATACCTCCTACCCATAATTTTTCATATGATTTCATTAATGAATTACCTATATTTTTAGTAAGCAATACTATATAATAATAGTATATTGTACATACCTATAGGTACGTGTTTAATAATTTAAAAATTATGAATATTCGAATTTTTGTATAATATCAGATATTTTAAAATCGTTCAGTATATCAAAAATAAATAAGTCGGACATAATTAATTTAGTATACGATAAAATATTTACTTGCACGTAAAAACTAGCTAACTATCAATATAGGTACCTACTATACGAGAAGTACATATATAAATTAATACATTCAATCTAATAATTAGGTTGAATAAACTAAAAGGTATTGTTACTAGAATTATATTAAATAATAGAATATACTTTCCAATACAATTATATATTAAATCGAATAATTAGGTTGACACAACTATACCTATCTATTTTTCTGGGACAATTTACCGATAAAAATTTTTAACAGTATTATATAGTTAAAACACAACTATATCAACTATATAAATTTAGTACGTCTAACCATGTTATGAGATAGTTTGTATAACTACCATGGCTTATGGTTGAATTAATCATTTAAATGTTTATTGTAACTATTTTTTATCCGTAATATTATATGTATATAAATACAGTTTATAATTAATTAATTGAAAACTGCAAGTATTAGAGGTTAAGTATTGATAAATAAAAATTGAATTTTAAAACAATTTGAATATACTTTTATACATCAATACATTTAAATGGTTCGGAGCGTTAAATATTTTATAGCTGCCTATATTAATATTATTCTATTGTATTAATTATGTCAAATTTACTCATAAATAATGAAAATACGCCACTATTTACAACTTATTTTAATAAGTAGGTACCTATATTGAAATTTAAAAATAGTATAGACATGATTTTTTGTACATAAATACTTACTTTGGTTTCCACATCGCATCGAAAAAAGATAAGTCATTTTTTGCTCAGATATTCAATAGTTTCCATTATACTCGAAAAAATTAATTAAATCATGAAGTTTTTGGTTGGCACTGAAAATAACAAAATGGTTGTTGATGTATGTGTACGTAGTTAAAAGTTCATTATTTTATATTAATTTTTATTTATAATAATTTATATTGTATATGAATACTAGATACACACATGAAGTGTGGTACCACGCCGTGTGATCGTCAACTTTGGTGGGGAGAAATGATAGAACACGTTCTGAATTATATATATTATAACTATTTATTAGACACTAAACTACAATTAAATACGAATGATAAGTAATAAATTTACACACTAGCTATACGTACAAAAAGATAGATATTTGGAATTATATATTACACAATAAATTAACTTGACAAATAATAAAATAGA
>JAIPRL010010182.1:0-16080 GCA_025469235.1 Pemphigus obesinymphae
AAATATTGTACGCACCGATTTTTCTCATTTTTCGTATATAGATAGAATGACGCACTTTTAACACAGTATCAAATTTTCAGCTCTTAAAATCTAAAATTAAGCCTATTATGAAATTAATGGCTCAAATTTGCATATTGCTATAAATAGCCCAAAAGTGGTTAAAAATTTTCGAAAATTTTTTTGTATAACTAAAATCGCTTCGCTCAGAATCTAAAATAAATGTGTTCAAGTACATTCTGTTATTTTGTTTAACATAGTAAACAAAAGAGAAGTCTATAATTTAAGTATAAATAAAATATATCTATATACTATTTATAACTGTTAAGAATTGTTATAAACCAAATATATAAATGTATAATGTGTAATGAAATAATTATTTAAATTTTACATAGGTACATTGAAAAATAAATACATAGTAAAATTTTAAAATAATAATATTGCTTAAAGTAACAGTAACTTAGTACTAAAATAAACTTTTTAATCATCACAGAACATAGGCGTACGTAATGTATACAAGTCTGGTGAAGTGCAAATTTTGATATAACAAATAATTACATTAGGATTAATGTAAAAATTATATCATTTTTGGTGGCTTAACCAGCCTTTAAAAGTTATAAAACCAGTTGGGTGCAGCAAAGTCATAGGCACCATGCTGCACCCTGTACATATGCTTATAATATGGTCATAAACATATATATTATTAAAGTTCTATTTAATATTTAATATACATTGAATTTAGATTCAAAAAATTAAAATACAATTTAAATTAAATTTAAGAATACAAATTGATATTATGAATATAGGAATAATAATCCCCAAGGCTTAAGGTACCTAATATTTAGGGTAGGGAGGTAATTAAAAACTGACATAAGAATTAAAATAGCAACCTATATTTTTTATACTGGATTCAGATGGATACATTTTTTAAAGTCATTTTTGATGCACAAAATATGGCTTTAACTTCTAAACACAAAATTAATGGAGTTGTTTCAAATTTGAAAAATTTATTTTACTTATATATTTGGGGATTATTATTCAAATTACCAGGCATTATAATTTATACTACCATTAATTAGAGGTGCATCAAAATCCATTTTTAAATATTAATATCATTAATAAAATATAATTAATAATAATGCAGTTTTATTGAACAATTTAAACGACATTCAAATTCAAGATTCATAAATTGTGAGGCTGCCAAATTTAAAAAATAATATAACTTTTATCATTTGTGGTAAATCTTTTATTTAATATAATATGATCACAGATATTCTTAATAATTCTGTGATATGATGGTAATTTTATTGCCAATGGTTGGTAGCACTTTGTCGAATCCGAATCTTTATCACTCTCCAAAGTGTTATCAACTTAATATTAAAAGTCCGGACGACTGCCCCCGACTCGTCCAATGACAACACAGAATTATGTACAAATAACATATTATTAATAAAGTTGTGTTATTATATTACCTACTGGCTACTAGTAATTTGTATGTTTCATTGTTTAACTATTTATGATTTAAATAGCTTTTCCTTTCAATCTATTATTATTACGTTATAAATATAATATAGAGTATAAACATATTATAGTGAAATTAATACAATTACTACAATTATTTTTTAAATTAATATTATACTTAAAATTAGAATTTAACTTTTCCCATGTATATATTCTTGGGGGTAGGTTATTAGGATGTTAAAATTCAATAAAATCAACCTCATTAACATATGTAGCATTTAATTGGACAATATTAAGAGACTTTACTTATAATAGTTTTCGTTAGGATGTTCAATTATATGATTATATTAAATATATAATTAATAATTATTAAAATGATTTTACTCATATTATCGTAATTTGTAAAAATAAATAATATTAATAAGCGTCAAGTGGTAGTTAAGTTTTTAGGATAGATATTATAATGTCCTTGGTTTTTAGTTATATTAATTATTATATTATTCAGATTTTAGTTCTCTGTTCTTTTGACAATCGTTCACCTAAAATTTTTTTTTATCATTTTTCATTTGCCACTACTTTTTTGGTAATCTTAATTCCAATGATTATATAATAGCCGGATTAATTAATGACAATTCCACAGAACAATATCTATGCTTATATTCTAGGTACCTAACAAATTTTCGAACAAAATATATTACACTTTACCATATGAACTAGGTCCTTAGTGTTTTTACATTATATTAATTTAATTTTAAAAAAAAACAGTACTGGAAATCTTCATTTTCAGACACTAAATGTCTGTTCTACTACATTACAGGATCTAATTTATGACTCATTCTACAGTCTTTCTGCATCAGTTATTGGGTGGGCTAAAGGCGTTAGTAAATAGTATGTTAGGGCATAGCTTGAGTCTCCCAGAATTATGCAGTCAGAAAATTCTGGAAGTTCCATTCTTGCCTTTAGTCTATTATTCGCAAAAATTTTACTATCGTATGCTGAGCTAGGCCAATGAGCTACTACATCCAAGAACTCCATGTTTGCATTAACCAATGCTTGAACATTTAAACTAAAATATCCTTTTCTGTTTCTATATTGTTTCCATATTCTCTTGATGGAGATTGTAGTTTAATGTGCATGGAATTTATTACTCAAATTACTTTAGGAAACCGAGCAAGACCATAAAATTGTACTTGAAGTTTCAGGTAATTTGATATATCTGTAAAAATAAATTATAACTAATATGTATATATATAATACAGAAACTGTACACAAGTATGAGCAAAATGTTGTACTGTCAACAAATAATGTAACATGTAACAAATTACATTTATTTAGTTAAAATCATAATATGATATACTCATGAAAAATCTGTTCAACAGAACTTACTTATCACTCAGCACAGCTAATACATAACTGACTTTTTTGAAAAATTTTCCAGTAACCGCTACGCTAACACCACCATAGTCACTAGCAGTTATTAAGAAATTTTCAGTGGCAAAAAGTCATAAAGTGACCAGAAACTGAGTCATTTCAGATATGGCATTATTTCCAAAATATGTTAATTTGTCGTTGAATAAGAAACTGTACAGAAACAGTTTAATTAAATTTTTTTTTTATAAATTTTATTAACATTAGATTTGAGTTGGTTTTGGTGGTTTTATCGGTAAATATATATTTCTAACAGTTTTGGTTCAATACGTAGAACTACATGGAAATAATGACAAATAAATAAAAATAACATTCAAAACATTTACTTGAAATATGTACAAAATCAATGTAGGTACCGTGTAGTATGTAGGTATATATATGTATATAGTGGGTGGTGTAAGAATATATAGGTGTTGACACGCAAACTAATATTTAAATTCTAGTAAGAAATATTATAAAAAAATCAGACAAATATTAAACATGTACATTTTAAAATGTATAATTTAATTTTTGACATTTATGGTTGTGAGTCTGATACAATGTCCTATAAAATGATAAAATACATGTCATTTTCATTAATGAGGGACAAAAGTGGGACATTTAGAAATGAGGAACGTATCTCTGAAAACGGGACAATCCCCTCTAATGGGTGACGTCTGATCACCCTATGTGCAAATTATTTATACGTACCTAATTAAAAAGATAGAAAAGCTTACCTCTTAGTAGGGTGTTTTAGTTGATCGGCTATTTCTTTCAGTACTTTAACTACGGTTGATTTTGTTAAACGAAACAGTTTAACAAACTCATCTTCCTCTAGCAAGTTGAAATAGTCAATGCGTAGTTGAAATGATTGACATTTACGAACACACACATTAAACGTTGCTATATCATCTTTAAAATCCGATAAATCGCTATCTTTACCAATTGATAAAGTATTATACACGGCTCGAGACATATTGCAGATTATAAAAATTATAAATATACAATACAAATAATAATTAAAGGCGAAAAACAATTACGAAAACATAGACGTTATTACACGAAAATATAATTCTAAAAAGGCATACATCAAAAATTATAATTTTGATAAGTCAATATTAATATCACAGAATAATATTATTGTTTGTATTGATAACATAGTTTAACCGAAAGATTGTGGTTTAACGGAAAGATAACCGATAGAATTCTGCCGGTTATGAATACGACCGTAAACTAAACATTTAACGGAAACATTACGGAGATTAATCACTAACCGGATTATGTAAGAAACCGACTGTCCGTAAAATATTAGACTAACCGCCCGTTAGCGTTAACCGACACTTTTCGGACATTGTAAGAACGGCCCTAAGACATTCGTAATTATAAATGATTTCGTAATCAATAAAACAAAAATAGGAACATTTTTTACTTTAAATTGCACGCCAAAATTAATTTTATACGAAGTGTAAAATATGTATTTCATTACCTAATATTACAAAAAAACTTTCTGTTATATATATATATCTTATTATAAATAATAATTATTATTCTACGGTGGATTGCACTGTCAACTGTATCATCCACTCAACATAACCTAACAAACCGGGCCGCATAAACTACGAACCTTAGTCGTTGTCCATTGCCTACTACGTTATTTTCTATTTACAAGCTAAAAGGAAGGTTTTGTTTTCATACACGTCCATTGTCATTCATTTTTTTCTTCATACTCCAATACAGTAAGTATGCATTTTTTATTTGTTTCAAAATTACTTTTTTATTGCATATACTATGTACAATTGTAAAAGTAATTATTATAGTATTTTATTATTTGTAGTTTATGTTATTTTATTCAATATACCTAATATAGGTAGCGTGTTTATATGCAGTCGTTAATATGCATTAATGCAAATTCAATCAGAAATCAGTGCATATAAACGAGTATTTACTAGTATTGGGCATTTATTATTTAAATCGAATTAGTTCTTAATTCAGAATCAAGAAATGCATATAAACCATGTAATACGAAAATGCAGATTTGAGACTCTGACTTATCGATCCTGGTAGATATCACGTTCATGCTATGTTTTAATTTTAATTGACGTTATATTCCATATTTTAAATGCATGCAAACCTACTCATGCTCATTAAGAACTGCATATAAACGTAGGAAGACATATTCTGAGTTAATAATTTTTTAAAGTTATGTTACAATTGTACAAGTAATCATTTTGAAAGTGGAAAAATATAAAATACAAAAAAATAATATTGTTATTTAATAAATTAAAATAAATAAATAATTTATTAGTAAAAACATGATTTTATAATTATTACTTACACTAATCATTTATATTGTACCTAAAAGATTTTATCAATTAAATTGTAATATATAGGTAACTATTTTAGACACAAGTATTTAGAATTAAATTTAATTGATATTTATAATATCTTTATTTTATTTTATTATTATTCTATCTTAAACTATATATTTAAAAATCTAACAATAACAATAAAATATTTAAAAAAAGCTATAGGTACTATTTAACTTTTCCTATTTTAAAGTAATGTGTACCTGACGAAAACCTAATACAACAATATCATAATATTATAATACATCAGTAATACTGGAACTTTGAGGATCAATTCCAAGATTTATATTTTTAGATTTTAATTGGTATTTTTACTCAACACTCATTGAATTTCATAATCATTTTAATATACCAATAACTCCAATACTCAATAGCAAAGTCATTAGTAACGGTTTTTTGTAGTAGCATATATTGTTAAACATATTTAAAATGATAGAGTATAATTGTATAATATAAAATATGCAGTCGTTAAACAACATATAGATATACTAATGTACTTTAAAGATTTTTTTGTTAAACGTTTGATACACAATTTTGTTATTTGAACTGTAGTATACTTAATTTTAAATATTCAAATATTATTGATAACAAATACTACCGATTGAAAATTATTTACATACTTATCCAAATTGCATATATCATTAACTAAAATGCTCAAAATATATAAATACATGATAAGTACTTAATTACTTTCACTAAATAATTTCCATGACTGAATGGTGTTGGATATTTTATTAAATAAAATTTTTTTGTTTAAATGCATATAATATATAATATATAATATAATGTTTCAGGAATTTTTTTTGTTATCATGAAGTCTATATGCTGTTTGATTATCACATCCAATCTAATAACCATGATGGTTGTTGGTTTGCCAACAAATCAAAATTTAGATCAAGATATTAATTTATGTGGCTCGGATCTTATTAAATTCTCTAATAGTATCTGCAAAAATTACAACATAGGAATGACAAGTTAGTTTCATATTATAAAATATAAGTAAATAATAAATATGTAAAATAATTCAATATATACCTACTTAGTTACATAATATTTTAAATTTCAGGTTATAAAATATAAAGTATGATATTATGTATAAAGGTATAAAACAATGATATGTTATTGCGATTTGTCTATTGTTGGAAATTTCCTAAATATTCAAATTAAAGTTAATATATTGAAAAAAAAAATTATTACTATGTAGGAATAATAAAAATATGGAGAAATTACATACAGATTTTGTTTTTAAAATAATTGTTTGGTTATTTTATTTTGTTTACTTATTTATTTATAATAATTGTTTTAATTTCATTGCTTATGGTCAAAATGTTACTTAATTAATACATAGGTATAAAAAAACACTAAAACAATAATTTGGTTTATTTTCCTTGTTCTATTGAAAAGTACATTATATTTTATACACATCAACGAAAAAAATCAAACATTTTTTTCAAGACCCAAACTCAATATCTTTCATTCATCGATACACAATAATCAATAGAACCATCCAGTTGTTGATATGCATACGAAAATGTATTAAATATTATCATATTATTGTATTAAGTGTACAGATGATATATTATGATCACAAATGTTAAATTAACAAATGTACAAAATGTCTGTACAACTTTAGTTTTATTTGTTCAAAATAGGTTCAGTAGATTAGCTTAACAAAATATAATTTTTTTGTTTTGGGTGTATGATAACATAGAGTTTCTGTGACTCATAAAACTAACGAGAACAAAATACTTT
Organism: Pemphigus obesinymphae; assembly: GCA_025469235.1. Taxonomy (NCBI): domain Eukaryota; kingdom Metazoa; phylum Arthropoda; class Insecta; order Hemiptera; family Aphididae; genus Pemphigus; species Pemphigus obesinymphae. Next base: position 6,984 of record JAIPRL010010182.1, read on the forward strand.
TCTTAAAACGTTTCTTGTATTATAAACACAGATAATGTTTTTATCTTTAAATTTAATAATAATAAAATCAAAATTTATCTATAATGTCACAATATAAATCCTACATTCTTTAAATTGCTATTTTTGAATTTGAAATCCAAAACTTAAGTCATAAGGCCCTTTAACTATTTAGTATGATTTTGTAGGTTTTATAAAGGGACATAATATAATATAGCTGTATATTATACATTATTATAATGTATATATTATTTTTTTTTTTATTCAGATGTGGATTCTGAAATGACTGAATTTTTACTGCGCCAGTGTTGTTCGAAAAAATGTTCCATCAAGCAAATCATCATTAATCACTGTCTGCAATCAAGGTATATAATTCAATCAATTTTTTTCTTCTTTTTCTCCTAACTGTATGGGGTTGGCCACCAAGTCCTGAACTTCTATAAAACTCGATTTCCTGTATCCTCCCCATTTACATCCACCTACATATTACTCTCTACTACATTTCTCAATTTCTTTTTAAGTCTTCCAATACCCTTCTTTCCTTCAATATAAATTCTTTTCACTACTTTTACTGCTTCTGTAATTTCTCTCTTAGAAATATGCCCTATCTCTCTTAATCTATTTTCCCTCATTTTGTCTTGTATTGAAGCTATTCCTATGCTACTTCTTATATATTAATTTATTTTTTGGTTCTTTCTAATCACTTCACTCATTCATTTTAACCCTACACAGGTCCCATGTATATTAGGTATTATTGGTTATTATTGGTTGTATAAGTGAAATAGCATATAATAATCTAATTTTAAATCACCATAACATCTAAATAAAGTCCAACCACCAAATTAAAATTAAATCAACATTTTAAGCATCAAAAACTATATAAGCTCAAAAAAAATCTAAAATTCTAATTCTCTAGTTAAGTAAAACTATACAAAAATTACAAATATAAAATAAACAAAAAAAAATAAAATAAAATAAAAAATGTGCGTGAAAGATCACATTGCATACAATGATAATCCAACAGGTTTTAAATTTAGATAATGATGACAAATGCTATGAACGGTATTTGATAACAAACTGATTAGATTAAACTGCATGTTATTTAAAGGTACTGAGGGTAAAATATGTTCAGTGGCTTCTAAAATCCAAGAAATAAATTTCTTTTTGGATGAATTATAATAAAAATCCATGTAACCTATGTGAGGTTAACATTCTCATTTCTGCCACACTCATACTCTGTTCTTCCTAACACTCTGATTCGTACATCATTACATTCCTCACTATTGTCTTGTAAAATTGACTTTTTAACCTTATTGGAATTATTCTGTCACATAAAATACCTGATGCTTCTTTCCATTTCATTCACCCACACTTAATCCTAAGTTTCATATCTTCTTCAAAACCATCATGCTTCTGTGTAACAGATCCTAAATACTTGAACCTCTCAATCACGTACACTATATCCCCACTCAACTTCATTACTTGCCTTTCTCTATTCGCTCTGTGTTTCATTTTTACAAAATCACACTCTATATATTTTGTTTATCTCTACTAATCCTTAATCCTTTCCCCTCAAGAGGTAATTAATAATTATTGCATATTATTTTAAAACAAGACCTACTAATTTCTTACAAGCTACACATAATGTTTTTGTTAAACATTTATTTATGGTTATAGTACATATACATGTATAATAATTTAGAAAAAGAAAGAATTTGGGGATTTGATTCCCTTCCTTCATTGAGAAACAAATTAAATGTTGTATTCCAAAAATAAATCAAAATTGAAATAAATACTGAATTATTTCATTGGTAATAATTAAATTTGTACACTTTTGCATGTTTAATGAGCATAAGTATAAATTATGATAGTACTGCTATAACTAATGAACATTATTATTATAAATTACAGTGGTGTTGCTGTGAACACTAGTATTTCACCACTCCAAGAAAAATCAACCGAAAATATTCCAAGTAAGTAATTATTCAATATAACTAAATATCCTCTACCCTAGTAAACTCCATTCATATATATTTTACGGCCTTGATTATTTACTATAGATACTCAACGGATATTTAACAGTGTTATACATACATATTTGATGTATTTATTATTTTGTAGACATCAGTGATGGCTTGTGGGTCATTTATCTAGTGGGGTACATTTAAAAATATTACAAATTATGATATAATGGTATATAATATTTTATTATATTATAATTTCTTTCAAATTTCGACATATTTTAATGTAAATAAATAAATAGCTAGATTGATATTTTATAGTTAAATGTGTAATAACTGTAAGTATGTGTTAATAATAATATGCGCAACATACAATACAAATGTCACAGTGGGTTGTATTGTAGCGGAATTTTCATATACATTTATTGACATATAATTATTGACGGCATTGGTGGTATAAACCTAATTTATGAGCCAATTCTATAAAGTTAATATGGTATACTTTTCTATGAGTAGAAATGAAACATGAATTGCGTGTGTGTTACCAGTGCACATTTCAAATGTCCACTTCCAGGTATAGTGACAGCAGTGGTGGTGAAGGAATGTGCAAAAACTCAATACATAGGCATATAATAATAATAATTCACACAGGAATCACTAGTATTACTAAAACATTGATAAACAAATAATGATATTATACATTTAAATGTAATTTTAATGCAAGTTTTATCATAGATACTTATAATAAAATGATACTAATTTAGTGAAATTTTATATGGTGTATGTAATATTATTCACCATTTTATGAGCCTCTAATTATTTTTTGCCAAATTATAAAATACATAACTTTTTATTTATCCAGTATAAAAATATACAAATTAAATTTATAATTAATATAAATATATTATATTTTATATTTATAATTAGCAGTAATTTGAAAAGTTTACTCACATGAAAACTAAAAAAATAAAAACAATACTCAAACATTTTTCAAACAAAATATATAATGTACTATATAGGGTGTTCAAAAAATTTGAATAAGTACTTTTTTCTCAGCTCCTAATTAATATTTTTGAATTCTGATTTTTGCATAATGTTAGGGGTTTTAATACTCATATTTGTATATACTTTCCAAAAAACTTTTGAATTTTAAATGGCAACCTCTTATTCTTTTTATACATTATTGTAAATAAATAAAAAATAATAATACCGTTTGAATTTTCAATATTTACCAATTAATTTTCAAAATAACCTTATTTTACGAGTAAAAAATGGTTGAATACAAATTAGAAATTAAAGCTGTACTTAAATACTTTAAACCTAATTGATAATTTACCTACATCAATATGTACCTCAATTTATATTTTCTAAAAAAAAAAAAATAATAATAAAATAAATGAATAATGTCCAAATATTAATTTTTTAAAATATGCATTAGTTTTTGGCATTTGGTAGCCACTCAATGGAGACACTATCAAATACAAATGTAGTTAGAATATCAAATTTATGACACTTATTTCAATGGTACACACCTGTCACAAATAGTTATTAACACGGTTATAAATAATGATAGGTAGGCTTGAAGTACTATTACTATTACTACTACTATAATATACTAGGTACTATCACAGAATAAAATATTATATCTTAGTTCCTGGCAGAAACCCATTGTTATAATTTAAAGATTAATTTGTTACTATGAAAGTTCCTATTAATCAATAACATTTGGAAATTATTTGCATTTCTTTAATAATTCAATTTTGAACTGTGTACCTACCTATTTATTATTATCTAATACTGTGCCCATAACTATAACATCTAAGTGAGTACCTAACCGACCTTAATAATAGATAGGCACCTTATTTAAATTGTTGTTATGTCATAAAATATTAAATTCTTTATACAGTTTTAAAAATTTTATTTTTTCTATAATTTATGAAATATTATAACTAAGAATTTATTTAAAATAGTGTTGAAACTATTACATTGAAAAAAGAAAAAAGAAATACCTAAATAAAAATATGTTTTAAAAAGTATGTACCTACATTAAATGAACCAAAAAATTCTAACTATGTTTCAAAATGTTTAATAATTATGTATACATCATATTTTATAGTTAGGTATCAATTATTATTCTTGAATATTTCATAATTTTGTTCATTGAAAATAAATAGGAAGTATACCTATAACATTTTATTTAAAATAAGTAACTAAAAATTTAAAATAGGTTAACTATGGTTGACTATAGTTGACTAATAAGTTAACTGTGTATAATTGAAGTAAAAACTAGTAGTGTAGTAAAATATTTAAACTATTACAAAGAAATATAATATAATATAGTGTAGGTACCTATAGTTTTAACTGATAATAATTATGTACACTCCCAATAAATTAAAAATATTTCGAGATATTTTAATCTATTTATAAATTCAATTTTAAATTGTGCACCTATATTATTATTTACCTATATGATGTCATAGGTTACATGATTACTTTTTTAAATATTAGATTTTACATAGATTTGTTCAATACGATTCTTTTAATCATTGTATTATGATTGTATTTATTATTTAATCAACTGTATTATTAATTTAAAATGTATGATATTATGAAAAATCATTCTTAAACAATATGTAATATTATACCAATACCTATGTATAATATCTGAAAAATATAATATATTATATGTACAAAAGAAAAACGAAAACCTGGTTTTGAAATTCACATTTAATTTATGATCTGAAAAATTGACACTTTATTTTATTTTAAATCATTATGTAATTACTTATGTATTCATCATATTTAATATCAAACAATTATTATTCTGGAATATTTTATCATTTTATTAGTTGCATAGTAGTAGATACCAATACAATTTTATTGAAAGTTGTAGTTAAATATTTAAAAAATAATTTTTTCTAGTTAGTTGTTGGAAATATATATTAGCTAATAATAATCATTTTTTATTAAATTATTAACTACTTCAGTCTTATAAATATAACTGAGTTACAATATTAATTAGAGTAATAAAAATAATAATAATAACTGAACTATTACTGAATTATTGCCACAATTCTATAAATGAATCTGATTAACGGCGTGTCTGTAGAATTTTAGTAGTATATACTTTATAAATAAAAATATTCCAATTTTAAAAGTCATATTAACAAAAATAAAAAATGTAATTAATTTGAGCTACTAATAATACCAAATTATAGCCACAGTCCTATAAACAGAAACTGAATAATAGTGTGGAGGTATCATTTCAGTAGTTTATTCTTTACAAACAAAAAAAAAAAAAAAATATTGCAATTTTAAAAGCTTAACGACATTACAAATAGTAAAAAAAATGGACTTGAGCTACTAATGAAACCAAATTATTGCAATATTTCATAGAGATATAGAGACTAATTTAATGTCCCTATGAATGATACTTAAAAATCTGTAAATATATATTACATACATCTACCCATGACAAAATAGATAGGTATGTCAGCAACATTGTGATACGCACATCTCTGTGAAGTATCCCTACTTTTTACCGTGTATTAAGTTCTCCGTCTCTCATTGGTTACAATAGGAATTCTATCGAGCATGCATTTCCAAGCTGTCACCACAAAATTGAATGAAAAACGGAGAACCTAATATATGGGAAAAAGTGGGAATGCGCATATCGGACTAAAATTCGTATTGTTGCTGACATACCTATTTATTTTGTCATGCATCTACCTAGAAATTTGTTGTGATTTATTGTTGTGAAATAATTTCAATATATTCAATCATTAAAATTAATTAAAAATAATGAGTGACTAAATACGATAAATTATTCTTGAATAATAGTTTATTGTTTTCTTTATAAATAAAAAATAAAACAAACAATCTGATAAAAAATATACTAATTTTTACAATATTACAAAATTTTACATGTTTTTTTTTTTTTAAATAAAATTTAGTATGAATTTGGTGAAATGTGTTAATTTCAAAATTAAGGATTAAAAAAATGAAAAAGACCATGTTACTATTACTGGGGAAAAAAATGAAAAATGAAACCAAACCACTTACAATATCAATTTAAAATAAAATATTTTCCAAATGAATGATTATATCAACCTAATTATTATTGATATGAAATTCCAAGTGTATTGAGTAATTTATATTAGAATAATACAATTTAAATGTACAATCTATCTATCTGTGAACTACACTTAACTAGTTATAAAGAATTCTGATTTTTGTACCTATATAGACGGGTATAATCTAAGGTGTTGTTAAGCATTATAAAGCAGTCATAGATTAGCATAGAGAGGCATTTATAATGTTAACTAATTATAATTTATATAACTTTTTGACAAAATATTGAAAATGATTAGACTTGCAACAATTTTTTCAAGAATACGTTATTCATAAGATATATGGAAAAATCTGTGCGAAATTCATATTAATTTAATTTATCTTGAATACACATATTAGATTTGAAAATGTATCAGGTTTAGAAGTACATTTAATAGAACATTTACTATTATAGTTAATTTATAAGAATATTTTTTAGTATTGGAGTATGTTAAAATAAATGTAGTGACCTTACATCCTGTCAATCTGTACTTGCATATAAGTAATGAAATAAAAGAGTATTTAATTATCATATATATATTATACACATTTATACATAATATGTAATACATACTATGTTGAATTTAATTAAAAATACATTATTATTTAAAATTCAATACTTAATATTTTCGTTGAATATTTAAATCATTTTTTTTTAGTTTTTAATTTAAGAAATATTTTAAATTGTAATGTACCTATAAATAAAGTGCAAAATAGATAATATTTATTATAAATTTGTGTTATTTATTTTGTAAATTTTAAGTTAAAATTCATTATTTTTAATGATGATGATGTGTGTTAACAAACATCTTCAGATTAAACCCGGGTTGTCAAATTAAGTGTAGATCATAGTACGCATATTTGTGGATATCATTATTCTAACAGCAACAAATAAGTACTTATTTCAATAGAAAATTTATATTCTATTTTGAGAGGAAATATAAATGTTAATTTAAAAAAAAAAAATAAAAATTAATAGATGGTGCACGAATAAAATATTATTTTCTATTCTAAAATATTTAGAATAGAAAATGTATTTTTATGTATTTTTATTTAAATGTATATTTGATATTTGAGTTATTTTATTGTATACATTTAAATTATTGATTAATGAACAAAAATTTAATTAAAAGGTTATTGATAATTCGGAACTTAAGAAAAATAGATTAGCTTTGAAAGAATAAAAATAAATGTAGTTTGTGTAAACGTAATTAATTTAAGAGTATTACGCTTCAAAGAAAAATACAAAATAACTTAGTTAAATTAATTTGTAGATGCATATGTTGTTACTGTTAAGGTTATTTATTTTTCCACGTATAATACATTTAACACATATCCGGTAGGTTATATTGGAATGCAGTATTAATTATTTATAAAAAATAAATTTCGTAATATTCAGAACTAGAAAAAACGTAATTTAATTATTTGTATTATATATTTATTATTAAAAATTTGAATATATTGATAACGTTTAACGTATACAAACGTTGCTGATTAAAATCACTTTAACAATATTACATTAAACGCCGCGCCCCAGGTATACCTATCTGTGATATATCACACATTAACACGTCTCGTATACATGTGTATGGAATTTTATCTGTTTGACTAAACAGTGGATACTATTGGTCGAATATAAACACCTGCGCAAGTATAATAATACAACAAAAAGCGTCTCCTAAACACATATTTTTCGATTTTCAAATAGATTTTGTGGAAAAATGGTACATCCAAAATTAAAATTTCAAACGTTATATATATATATATATATATATTTTTTTTTTTTTTAATTTCTATATGAATATATATATAAAAAAAAATAAGGTTTGTCATTTAAAAATCTAAAGTTAATATTTCTGTTTCGTAAATTAAAGGGGGAGTAAATACTGAATAATATCTTCAAATATGCGTATTATAATCCAAAATAATATACAAGTCAGAATTAAAAAATGTTTATTAGGAAATGAGAAAACTGCACTTATCCAAACTTTTTGAACACTTAGTAAAATCACTAGTATCACAAAATGGACATCCAGTTTATATGAATTGCAATCACACTGTAAAATATTGTTATTAATATTAAAATGTTATTCTATTTACAATATAACTTTTGATAACAAGTTTTCAATTTTGTTTATATTTTCATTAAAAACTGAAATGTCACAAAGAATCTAAAACTAAAGACAGTATATTAATGAAAAATACAAATACAATATCTTAATCCATGAACATTTTAATAAATCGAAATTTATCTTTCAGGTCTTGATGTATTGTTTATAGAACGTTAAGATAAATGAAATTTATTAGATCATTTTATTCAATCAATAATAACTAAACATTATGGAGTAAGAAAAATATGTATTTTGGTAAAACTTGAAAATTTAGTTTGTATTATTTTACAATTATATATTATAATGTTGTTGTTAATTTGTAATAATAATTTTCACAATAAATATTTTTTCTTATTTAAAAATTCTTAGTATTTATTTAAAATAATTACAATTATTTTTATTATAAAATGTGGCATATCATATTCTTCTCAGTCATTTTTTAAAAGTAATGAAATCGTAATTACTCCTTACATTCCTAAAATGTTTTGAAATTATATTTTCATTGTTCGGCAATCTGCAAATCACCTAATATCAAGATACTGCATATAACAGGTATATTCACATTATTAATTAATGATAAATAAAAAAATGCGAATTTAATATTTCTTATACTTATTTTAATATTTTCATATTGTAGTGAAATGGTTAAACGTCTGTAGGTATGATATATAAATCGTAAAAATTGTCGATTGAGTAATTTAAGAGATTTAAATTGTAAGTGTGTGGATACATAAACACGTAATTATTATGGAAGTCTCAGGTCGCCTGCTACTTATGGGGTGATTCCAGGTAAAATACAAGCAATTGAAGCACAGTTTATTTTTTATAACAAGGTCACGGCGATCCTCCAATGACATGGAATCAAATTGCAAACAACTTGATAATCTGTGTGGCCCAGCACACAAGTTACAACGTGGA
>JAIPRL010010183.1:0-16070 GCA_025469235.1 Pemphigus obesinymphae
AAAATCGTATTTTTCGTAATTTTTTGGTAGTTTTTGCTTACGCATTAAAAAACTATTATGAAAATCGAAAAATGACCTCTCAAAAGTACCAACTAGATGCAATTTTCTACGGAAACCGGGTATGAGTTAAAGATCGGAGCTCTCCTTCTGGTAGAAAAAGTGTTTACAGAAAAAAAAAAAATAAACATCATTGTAAAACCATAAGTTTCCTCGCTACGCTCAGAATCTAAAATATTCATGTTTCTTCTGTGTTTTAATGAATCTATTCTAACCTGACACAAAATTCTATCATGACCAGAGTGTGGAGTGTAGCATGTACCTAAGTATTAATAAGATTTTATAAACATATTTTTGTTGTTTATACTTTTTAAACAATATATATTATCTATACAGAATATATAATACATATGCCTATTGATTTCGATATTAAGATAATGAGGCAAAAGACATACAGGAAGTAGTATAGTAATTTCATTCATTTTTTGGAGGAAAAAATAGACTCTTGTTAGTCGAATTGTTGTAAAATGATTTAAATAACTAAAATAATTAAAACAATTAATAAATATGAAAAAAAAAATTCTGAGTTTTTAAAAGTAGTGTTTTATAACTTTATAAGTTACTAAGCCTAGATACTAGACAGCGAATTAATTCAAATTAATGATACTTTAACCGATTTAAATGATAATTAAAAGACAAATATTATAATTGGTTAAACGGCATTTTATATTAATAGGACGCAATTTATTTATACTTTTTGGTAACCGGACATAATTCCTTATATATACATTTTTAACTTTACCGGACACAACTCATCAAATCATTAGTTATAAAAAGGGGAGGGGTTTCTCATAAAATATTTTGATTTCTGGGTATAGATTAATACTGTATATAGATTTAATTGTAAAAGTTTGGAAGTCAGTGTACAGTGTACAGGTTTTTATGGTTTTAAGAAATTGTGTTTAGAATATTTTTTGTACGCTCAATTTTACATTTTTCATAATTTTAACATTTCTACTTGTCTATTTTCTTTGTTAAAACTATGTCAAATTTCGATTTTTAAATGGCAATCTTTAGTTATGATTTAAACGACCTATATATTTTTAAAGAAAATATTTCTATTTTTAAAAACCGATGAATATTTCCGAGAATAAACAATTAAATTTAAAATGGAGTGGAGTAGGAAAGTATTGTTATGTCTGTTAATAATGTATATATTGCTTCTCCTATCTACCATGTCTTAAATTTGAATGCTTATTACTCAGAAAATAATCATTGGACTTTAAAAACCAAAATGTGTAAATTCTCATCAAAATGTATTCTTTAATCATTTATAATTTAAATTATGGGTTGTCATTTGAAAATCGAAAGTTAGTAAAGTTTTAACAGACGCGTAGGAATACTTTGAATATTATCTATTTGAAAGGTGTCTAATTTATTGGAGTCTAAGAATTATTGAAATTCTATTAATTTGGACAAACATTGTTTTAGAATCGAAGAAATCTAGAATGAATATTAAATGGAAACGACATTATTTGGAAACCATAAATCTGGAATATAATTAAAATCTTAGTCTTAAAATTAAATTTTTCGAATGGATAAAACTGGAACCTACAAATTTGGAAACCGTATAACTCGGCCGAGTGAACACGAATTAAAATGAGATTTTACGAGATAGTATATAGGGGGTGTCATAATTATGCACGTTTAAAATACTAACTATTTAAGTGAACAGCTTTTAGTCTCATACAATAATGTAGGTAAGGGAAGTTGGCAAGACCGATTTACAACTTCAGAATTAAGGATTAGTTCTGAGGAACATTGCGGATCGGGTTTGGGTATTCGTAGAAGCTGGGGCCAGGAGCTTCGAAGCAATCGCGTGCCCGTCACCGTCAGCTTACCGTTTTAGGATATAATAACAAGTTTAGAATATCGCGAATTCGTTTTCAAGATTTCTTTCACTCAGTCACCATGTCCGTCCATGGAAATTTAAGTCCAATTGATTAAGTATGATGAACGTTTAGATAAATCCCTTAAAACAAACGATTTATTATCCAGATCTCTTCCGATTCTTTTGAAAATTACCAACCTTGTTTGTTCGTCAAGTATATAATAAATTTAAATATTTATAATTCAAAGATTATTTTATTTTAACAAATAAGAGAGAAAATAACAATTTTAAAATTATAAAGAAAAATATAGAATTTAGTGTACCTATAAAATACTTTCTGAAAACAATTTTACAAAAAATATTTATAGTCACCGAGATATAATAAAAAATCACTCCGTATAAATGTTATAAAATGTATAATTTATATTAAGTAAATAAATATTTAAAAATACAATTATGATCAAAATTGATTGAAATTGATAAACTATTACTTATAGACTTATTAAACAATTTTATATATTACATAATTAATTTATATAATTAATAAATAAACCTACATTTACAAATACTAATTGGTTATAACACTCGATTCAATAAAATAAATAAATAAACCGAATAAAAATGTTTGTTAAGTAAAATGTAAATTATTCTTGTAATAATATTTAATATTCTTGTATAGTTAATAATATATTATATATATATATTCAAGATTAAACTAACAAATACTGTTACATCATAGAGACTTTAAAATTACTCAAATTTACATTAAAAAACATAGTAATTATAAGCCTACTTATTTTCCGTGTTTAGTATGGATAAATCAATACGCAATAATAATAATTTATGTCAATCATCTTCTCAAAATACCTATTCGTCAATCTTCTAGTCTTTAAAATAACGAAAATATGAAAATTAATTTTTACATAAAGCCGACATTTTTGGGATTGATACCAATTTTAAAAGGCTATATATATATGTTTATATAATATATTATAATCGATATGTTGCATTGTTATAAGTATACAATCTAGTGAACTAGCAATTATTCAAAAAGTGTCCAAAGTGTTGGACAAATGTCTAATTAATAATTATCATATCATTTCTTGTTTTACCATACCTACTCTACTCGTAACGTTTAGAAACTATCCAATCATCTCCTATTTAATTTTAACAAGACGGGCGAGGGAAACAGTTTATCATGATTTATGAACATATATGTAATATCATTGATAATAATAATATATATACACGGATATTGGATAATATTTAAACGGTTATTCGAAAATTATATACATAGGTATATAAATATATTATATATATATAATATATATATATATATTTTGTATTTTTCGTACGTCTTACGACTGTAGATATTATACATATATATATATATATATATATACATTTTTTACCGGTACGATTGATTTTTTAATTAAATATCTAAATGTCATCAGAAATAAATGATGGAATGTGAAAGTGGATGACATTTTACCACGGACATTTGTGGCGGCGCGGTGTCGTTTAATAGAGGTCAAGAAATGCGTAGGTATAGGTATACACATACACATACGCCGTATACCTATCTCTAAATTATATATATTTAGGTAGGCATTATCATTACTATACGTACAATAATATAATATTCCTACTTATCATTATATGTTATAACCATGGCACTGACAGTCTGTATAACAAGATTACGGTAGGTTAGAACTTGACAAGTTCTGTGCGCGCCGCCCGTCGGTTGTAGGTGTGGTATAGTATGTAAACATTATTCAGACATCATAATGATAAGCCCAGTGCTCGAATTGGAGGGGGACGCGGGGGGGACTGAGTACCTCGACTGATTTTTCAGAAATTTTAGCGTACCTCTACCATTTTTAGAGAGAAGCAGAAGAAACTATGCTAAAATAATGTAATAGTGTATAAGTGATGGGGACGCTCTTTTTTTAAAAGTAAATAGAGTCCCCATACTTTTGTTTTGCCAATTCGAGCACTGGATAAGCCCGATAACGGTAAACATTTTTACGCAATTATCATGTTATGAACAATATTGAACGGAGAAGATAGTACAGACAGTAGACTGAAAAGCCGGCCGGTATAGGGGCTTATATGTTTTGGGTATACGCCTGAATTTCGCAATGTTAATAGGAGGGTGGGTGGACTATAATACTTCTATATTGAGTGCGTTTTTATATTTGTTCGGCGTAGACGCATGATTTTGAACGAATATTGTGAATAAGTACACAAAATCAAAAGGGATGACGATGGACCATTGGTAAATTAGATAAATACCTACTTTTATACAGGTAGTGTATCTATTTGAAAAGTTTTAATTTTTCTAAATTTATAAAAAAAAAACCCCTTTAAAAATTGGTTATGCGGTGTCTTCTATTATCATTCGACGGCTCGCATATATATATATATATATATATATATATATTTATATATATAGAGTCCACACTAGAGTTTTAAGCACGTAACGTGATAGCGTTTGTCAGAGACAAAAAAATTAAAATATTGATAAAAAAAAATGCCGATGAATATACATACTAGAACGTTTAAACGCAACCATAATAAAAGCTCTATTGTGAATCCGCATTTACTAGATTTATACGGTTGAATTTTTTTATATAGATAGTAGCATTGATTACCTACCTATATTATATATATAATCAATGGTAGTAGGTATAGATAAACGTATCAAAACGTATAAGAAAGAAATAACGTATAAGGATCGTTATATAATTTCGTAACGTAATGCATTTTAAGTGTGAAAATTTAGATACGGCAGGATACTTAAAAAATATTTTTTTTTAATTACTTAAAGTATGTATAGCATAGCTGATAATATATATTATATATATATATATATATTAGAAAATGAAAATAAATCTAATATCTAATAATAATATCTATAATCTATATATTATTCACGGTAACATACTTATGTATGTATATATATATATATATAGGTATGTATATGTTACCTAAATATAAATATAAAATATTATTATGTCTGTCCTCTGCTCTTATAAACATATGTAATACACAAGCAATTCGATGAACGAATCGATAGCTATATAATGTTAATTTGTGTGTTCCATCCGCCGGATGATGTAATATTCAAATTAATAATAACGTCGTTGTTGTCGCCCGTCGGGTAGGAGAAAATATTTAAATACGTGTTATGTACAGGGTGTTTGGCAGACTATTTTCTACCGGTAAAAACTGTACCTATAAACACAAGCTTAGAAAAAAATGTAAGCAAAATTAAAAAGTTATTATTTTTTTCATATATAAAATAATTCCCGTTGAAAAAGTTACGTTATTTCTTTCACGATTAAGAAAACTATTGGGGAAATCAAAAAATGACATTTTAAAAGTACCAATTACCAAAAATATTTTCCAACTAAAAAAGCTTTATGCTCCATAACTCCTAATCGACTTAATCTACCAGAAAAGTTGTCTTTTTTTTTTTTTAGTGGGGGTTTATTACTGATAGAAAAGTTGTTTCCAGAGAAATAAATAGAAGTAAACGTCATTGTAAAATCAATACATTTATTGTAAAATCTAATATAATGAAAATAACGGTAATTTCACAAATTGATTTTATAATATTAGCCATCATTGTACCTACTTACATAATATTACACTATATTATATATTATACTATAGGTACACACTCTACATATTTATATTATATTTTGTGATTTTTAACATGTTCCTGTATATGTATTTAATACTTGTCTATAATACTCGAAGACCTCGTTCTCTTTACATACCTACCATTTCAATTAGTCACCGGATTTCCATGGATTACCTATATTATTTTATTTTAATATATTATTGTTTTCAAGTTTCCACATATATATTATAATTTTGAGAATGCAATTTTACGTATTATGTCTTTTTTTCTGTTTTATGTAAAATAAATTTCATTTTAAATTGTCACGTATAGTTGCATTTAAGTATACCTATTATAAGGATATCAACTCGATTTCATGATAAAATTATATCTTGTTTGTGAAATGGATTAAATATTAATATTGTTTTTCTGTGTACAAAATATTACACCATAGTATAGGTACATATAATATTATTATGTTTTATTATATTATAGGTAAGTATATGTACCTATTTGACTAATTGTACACCTTTTTTTTTTTTATGGGTATACCTAATAATATACCTACAAAATTTTAACGAGGTAACACATTTTCAAAATATAATTACACTCATATTTATTAGAGATTGACGATATATATAGCAAATAAAATTCGAATAATATAACTAGGACAATGAGTTCGTAAATATCTATAAAATGTAATTTTTAAATATTGTTTTGATATATTTCATATGCATTAATGTTGAATCGTGCTGATATCAGATATAGATTTATACATTGTCGAATAAATTATTATCGTCTCATACAAATTACTTAAACAATAACCTACAAATAAATAGGTATAGGTACTTAAAATATATTATTACTATTTATTCGCAAAATAGTTTTTATGATTTTAAATTAATATTTACCTAGATGTATTGTATTCATTTATTACCAAAGTATAGATAAGGTATATAGAATAGGTACAAATAATCCTATAACACATTTTATATTATAACACATTTATATATAGTATTCTTATTTTGTCTTTATGTTTTATAAATATATAATATTACATAATCGAGTAATAATATTGAAGGTAAAATACGGATATCATTATGTTTAATAGTTATTAAATACCATTATTCTTAAAGTGTTATACACAGCTGATATAATGCTAGCAATCATATATAATATACTATATTATATTGACTAGGTGCAGTATGCTAAATAATTGAAAAAAAAAAAAATTGTTGTAATGTAAAATTCTCGTGTTATATACATCCGACAAAAAAGCAAGATGTCTAAATCAAAATATATATAGTTAGGTACTATAAGACGTATAAAATGTATATAGTATATCTACCTATATATTATATTATATCATATATTATAAAAATCATAAATTTCTTTATTACGTCATGAGTAAACAAGAAATATTTTTGTATATTTCATCACTCATGTAATGGTTAAAATATAAAAAGAACTACCTATGTTTATATATTATTATAATTTAGTGATATATTAAGTTCCTATTAATAATTTATTAGAATAAATAATAAATTAATGTACCTATAAAGCTTATCACAATAGTTCATCAAGTTCATCTTGTCCATCAAGTTTAATAAAAATAACACTATATAATATGAGACGTGTACCAATATAATTTTTCTAAAAAAATGCATTGATTTTTAAAATGTTATATTATCTATAGGTATAGCTAGTTGTACTGTCTTATAATTTCAATAAAAAAATCCCTGAGAAAATTACGATTTTATTCACACGGCACTACTTAATTTTTCTCGACATATCAATTGGTTATTATTAATGTACCTACGCATATTTATATGAGAGTCAAACTTTTGTATAATTATTTACACCAAGATTTATGTACATATATGGTACTTAATTATTGCACTACCGCTGGTAGTATAAGATATGATTTGTAATTTTAAAATTTAAAATTTTGTAAAATTAAAAGGTGAAGACGAATATAACAATTTATTTAGGATATTATCGAGTATAATTTCGTTTATGTAAAAGATGAACCCTTTTTTTGTTCATTTTATTTTAAATACACCTAATTTAAACGCATTTTAAAATTAAAAAAAAAAGATTTCATATTTTTTTCAGAATTTAAATTCTGTAAAAATTTGATGTTTTTTTTAACTATTTTTAGATTTCTGAAGAAATAACCAATTTTTTTAAATATTATTTTCTTATAGTTTTTCCTTATGCGTTTATCGAAAAATGTCTTCTTTAAAGTATACCTTCTTGATCATATTTTCAGATGGAAAATTGATACACATATTATGTAACGATTGGATCAAATCTTCTAGTTAAAATGTTATACACAGAAGATAATTTATAAATATCTTTGAAAAGTGAAATAAAATTAAGGGATCTCTTGCTACGGTTAGAATATACAATTTATGCAATTTAAATACTAAGTAATAAATTGTATTTAAAAAAAAAATAATAAATAAAGGTCCTTTTTAAGTCAATTGCCGGTGGGGCCCATCAAAGTTCGGGTTCCCAGCCCGACCCTGCAGGTTAAAACGCCTATTATATTTGTAAGCGTAGTTGACCAAACAGTATTTACGTTTGAAAAAAGTTCAATATAGTTTATAAGTGAGTGAATTGTAAAAGTTAAATTGTTGTCATTTAACGGTAACATAATATTCAATCGTAATTGAACAACACCGGGTTAAATTATTTTAACTCCAAAAGTGTTAAGAGTGAAGATTAATCATTCATTAGTAATACTGCGACCATCACAATTGTAAAGAACAGGTTAGATGTCGGGAAGATAATACGGAATTCAGGTTTCGTTATGTTTTTGGCACAATTTGTGTTTAATTATAGGTGTTGTAAATTGAGCCACATGAATAATAATAATAATAATAATAATTTAAAATAAATATTTCACCCGATTCTAAAATAGTATGATTAAATTTTAATAACCGTCATTTGTCGTTGTCTTCTATCGGCATAACTAGCTCTACTTTACTTTCTAGTATAGGTATATCAAATCTGTTTGTGTAGGTATAGGTACGTACAAGCATATACTTTGTCTATACGTTTTATTTTAGTTTCACTAAATCACTAAATCACTATTAACTTCATGAGTCCACAATGATGGTTTCACATTCATTCGAACTAACTCGATCACCAAACGTATAATAAATGTAAAATAATTTTGAGTTAATATGCACCAACAACAAGTTATAGTTAATAACAAAATAATTGTTTGCCAAAGTGCAATACGAACACATAATCTAAAATAGTTGAGGTAGCAGAAGCCGTGGCCAAATCGATTGATCATGTGGATTATAGCATTCAAGATTTTCTCCGATTCGAGTAACGGAAATGGGCGATTTAAAGTAAATAAATGGCCAAATTTCGAAACTTTAAATAATTGTGGGCCGGATGGAAAATGGTTTTCATTATTATGCGAAACAAATTAATTAATAGGTACATATATTTAAATTTAATTATATATATGATAAGAACTAATATCTATGTTTAACGTATGTTTTATTATCGATAACTTTTCCAAAATAAAATGTTTTCTTTATCTTCTTATAGGTTTAAAGCGGTCTGTTTAGGACTATCGCCGCTTCTATCTATAATGCTCTTCCACTTCTATATCTATCAAACGCCGTTTCCATATTCAGTGATGCATCAATTTTCTATGTATATACTTTTCTACTGTATCGTTCAATTTTTGCCGAGCCTGTCTTGGTCTTATCTCCATTAATTTATTTTTTGCGACTTTCTTTATGATCAAAGCCTCTGCTCACCAGACGTGGTTCGCGCCTACTCCAACCACTTTCTGATTAAGAAATGTCTAACACTTGCTTATTGTATATAGTTGCCACAATTTTTCAAAGAGTTCTTTTTTGGAAACATTCTAAGTCATTAATATATGCCGGTCCATATATTTTTCTCAATATTTTCCTTTCAAAACCCTGTAGTTTTTCTCCATCACTAATATTTCGTTTTTGTCGACTCCTAAGTACTATTGAAGTTCGAACGTAAGCCCTTCAACGTGGAGATTACTCATCATTATTATATATATATATGTTTCTAGTCATCACCGTGCACTTTTTATTTTTATATATTATCAGCTCTGTATTTCGTTAACGCCTAAATATTGTCCTTTTGACATCTAGGTTATTGTTGAATTAACACAGATTTTTTTTTGGTCTTCCCGGTTAATTTTTCCTTACACGTTTACGAAAAAGCTGAAAATGGAAAAGTACCATCCTGATCGCATTTAATGATTCAATGAATGGTTGAAAAGTATTGAAAAAAAAAAAAAAAAAACGTTATAGAATCTAAAATGTATCAAACGCATAGACGAGACGAAATTTTGAACATTCTACTCGGACTTATAAACTATTTGAATTGAATATAGTTCGTTTATAAGAAATAAGTACCTTTATAGGTATATGATAAAAAAAAAATATTAAAAAAAAAAATGTACCGATTACCAGTGTTATCGACTTTTACTATATGTAGGTACATTATATAATGTATATATATATAATAATTGGCCTTGATTCGTTGTTTAGCCGAAGACGCATACCGCTGATATAACTTTAATAATAATATAACATAATATAACTTTTTTACGTATGATTTGTCAGATCTTCGGGTCCCCTCTCGACTGTCCCGCCGACCCGTTCCTTTAATATCCCTTTATGACAACCACTATGAACTATATGGTTCAAACGAGCCGATATTCCATTGCACGTCCCTTGCAAATGCAGACCCTCTCTTTTTCTAGTAAATATATACATTTTCACTTGTGATTTTCTTTAAAAATTATCGTAAAACATTTTTAATTGTACAAATTTGTAACCGGACATAAGCCCGTGTGTTAATTAGTTAAATAGATGCATAAATAATACACGTCGATCGAAATGGAACAACAGTATCGAATATCAAAATCAAAATTGCCGATCATCTCTATACCAACCGAAAACTATAGGTACATATTTTTAAGTTTAACCGAACTTTATAAACGGTGTCAATGGCCGCGCACATATACGACATACATGAGCAGGGGGCGTTCAAGTATTACGTCAGCACATTTTTGGCCTTTTAGACCCCCTCCTCCCCTTGTCAGCATATGTCCAACCCCCCCCACCTATATTAAAAAAAAAAAAAAAAAAAAATTCCCGAATTTCAAATGAATTAATTAAAAATAAATGAAATTTTTTTTTTTTACATATTTATGTACGTATTTTTTTTTTTTTTTTTATTACTGCTGATGTCAGCATGGTTCAACCTCCCCCCACCTCCCTTGACAGCAAATGTAAACACACGGCAGACGCTCCCCTCCCCCTAGGCGCTTACGTAATACTCGAACGCCCCCTAATATAGTATATTATATAGAATACACGCTAACTTTTGCATTAAATATTTTTTATATACATAATATAATGTATTATCATTATATATTAGCCGGATAAATGAAAACGGGTTTATTACGTTATTTTATAAAAGTAAGGATGAAAACGTACGGGCCCGTCGTTAGCGGGTCATAGGGTACTACGCGCATCGATTTTATCGTTACATTATTTTGACGGTACGGGTTATAACGTGCGACGAACTCACGGACCTAATAGTCGCAATACAGAATGAAAAAGTCATAATGATGTAATGCGACGACCTATGCTCAGTTATCGGTACGTACATAAATTAATATTCATTTTATACATAAATTATTTATTTTTGTACAGGTGTGTAGAGTGTATTACACGCGCACGCGCGTCTGTGCGCACGTTATCGCTTTTATTGCTTAGGTATACTAACTAACTACCGATATTTAGGTACAAACACCTAAGTGCGCGTGTTCGGCTTTGACCTTGAGTTCAGCTGATTAACGTGGACGCACGCATCATTGCCGCGGACTTATTACACGATATCCCATTATTATATTGTTATCAGTCAACCGCCGTCGATGCTGTAACGTGAATACGTGAAACGGCTGTTCACACACACACACGAGAACGGTGCACCGAGCGCACACGCACATCGCCGTAACATCGTAACGTACCCGTCCACATGTTACCGGCCGGCGTGTTGACCAGACGCGCCGCCGCCAGGCCGCGCGGGATCGCCGTCGCCGTCGTCACGGGCGTCCGTTGGTTCCGGAAATGCGCGGCGTCGTCGGGGGGACATCGTCCGGCGTCCGAATCGCGACGGAGGTGTTGTCCAGCGTCCGCCGCGGCAGCTGGTCACCCGCGTCCGGCGGTCGGCCGTTACGTCGTCCACTTGTCCGCCGGCTACTGCAGTTCGTCGCGGCGTGGCGGCGGTGGCGGCAAAAAAGTCGTGCCTTTCACGTTGGCCGACATTGGCGAGGGCATCAGCGAAGTCACCGTCAAGGATTGGTACGTGAACGTGGGCGACCGGGTCGCGGAATTCGACGACGTGTGCGAGGTGGAAAGCGATAAGGCGACCGTGACCATAACGAGTCGGTATGCGGGCGTCGTGACCAAGAGACACTACGACCAGGGTCATACAGCCCGGGTGGGTAGCGCACTGGTGGACATCGAGGTGGACGAGGACGGCGAAGTGGTCGTCGAACAGGTTGCCGAGAGAACGGACGCGGCGGAATCGTCGGGCCCGGTAACGACTGCCGACCGCGCTTCAGAAGGAGGAGACCTTTGTCGTGTCGATGCACCGGCCGATAATGCCGCGGGCAAAGTGCTAACCACGCCCGCGGTGCGCAGGATCGCTGCGGAAAAGGGCATCGACTTGGCCACGATCCAGGGTACCGGCAAACATGGTCGGGTGCTCAAAGAGGACTTGCTGGATCACGAGGTGTCGGCTCCGGCCGTCGCGGCCAGTAGTGCACCGGCGTCCACGGCTCTTCAAGATTTTATACCGTTGACCGGGTACGCCAAGACCATGAAGAATACGATGGAGGCGTCCAACAAGATACCCACGATGGTCATTACGGACGAGGTGGACCTGACCCGGTTGATGGAGCTCAGGGGTCAGCTGTCGCCCCACGCAAAACTGACGGTGCTGCCATTCCTGGTGAAAGCCACTTCGCTAGCGCTGACCCTACACCCGCGGGTCAACAGCATCGTCAGCCCGGATCTGGGGTCCTATAGGCCGAACAGGTCACACAACATTGGCGTGGCCATCGACACTCCACTCGGTCTGGCCGTACCCAACGTGAAAGACGTGCAGACGCTCACGGTGGTGGAGGTGGCCAACCGGTTGGCCGAGCTCCGGGCCAAGGCCGAGAAGGGTAAACTCGGCGTGGCCGACGTAACGGGCGGTACGTTCACGCTGTCCAACATGGGCTCGATAGCGGGCTCGTCGACCCGGCCATTGATCCTGCCGCCGGAAGTGGCCATCTGCGCGCTTGGCCGTGTGAAGTACCGGCCCCGGTACGACGTCCGAGGCCAGTTGGTCCGGACGCCCGTTATGGACACGTCTTGGGCGGCCGACCACAGGATCCTGGACGGCGCTATGGTGGCCAGGTTTTTCAGAGACTGGCAGACGTACGTGGAGAACCCGTCGCTGATATTGGCCGGCGCCGTACTGAAACGGTCTGAACAGTGAGAGAGTACGGCTGACACGGTGCGGGTGGCCAGCGTTGTGCGTGTGTGTATATGTAACATAACGTGTATACTTTTATATTTTATGTTTTTTTTTTTTTTAGAATTTCATTTTTATTTCAATACATGAATTCGCATATATGCAATGATTTACGCGTGTCAAGTATATACATATTAATATTACCTACTTTACATATACCTAATATAGATAGTATACCTATACGGTATATACACGTAGCATTTAGAATTTTTCAGAGGGATAGATAGGATAGAATAATACTTTTTTTTTTTTTTTATTGTAATCGGACCAGTTTTATGTCTTTTATGAAAATAAATACATTTTTACAAATAGTAAATGAAAAAAAAATGTTTATTTCAATATATTTATGCGCAATATTATTAAATCGAATGAAAAATTTACATATAAAAATGCATTATAACTATAATTCTACAGATTTTTATTACGAACATTTTTTCGAAATTTATAGTAATCAATAATCATATCGCATGTATAATATATAATATATATGTATATTTAAAATTTAAAAAATTTAAAAATTAATTAATTCTAAAAATGTTATGCACTTTTAAAAATAAAAACAAATATATATATATATATATATATTATAAAAAATAACAATATAGTGTATATACCTAAGTAAAATTAATATTTATATCATAAAAAAAGAGGATGTGTCTAGATCATTCAAAAATAGGTAACAACTAGTTTCGACTGTGAGTCATCATAACCTGATGATAACTTACTTATAATCTTTTTTTGAATAACTACTCAAGGCATATTTTCTTTTTTATACATTATTTTTTTTATGATAAATATTTATAATTTTACTTATACAGGCATAACTCGTCCAGTTCATCAGCGCCCTCGGTGACGTCACATGTTTGACCAGATCGGGGGTTAAAAAATATTAATCGAACAATGTGTGATAACTACAATGTGCGACTTTCATATTCTCATCGATATTATTGGGTAATCAGTTTTTACCGGGAGTATAACCTCAAAAAAAAGTATGTAAGCAACATATCTGTGCTTCCACAATTTTAATAACCCCTACAAATTTAAAAATGCAACGGTCGCCAAGGGTACAGATGAACTGGACGGGTTATATATATATATTGTTATTTTTATAATATATGTACTTATACTATGTAAAATTTAATAATATAAATAATTTGGCGTGTATGATTGTGTGAATAAGTAAGAATAATTGAAAACAGAAGCATATCAACAAAAATATTTTAATTAGCTATGAAGTACAATGATATTTATATAAGTATTAATAAAATATACGGATCCGTATTAATTTTGAAGGTATTAAAGTATTGTTGTTTTTTAAGAAATTTTGAGTTATAATTTTGTAAAAAATCACATGCTATTATTTTGGAAAGAATAAAATTGTAATTAGCATAATGCTGGATTTACACTATAATATATCGTAGGCACTATAGTTCAATCACGTCCCAGTTCTCAGTTCAGTCATAATTCGTTCAGATACCTACTATTATTACTATTTTTTTCTATTAGCATACCCAATAAATATTTTGTAATCTAAAACATTTGATTTAACATTAATAGTTAAATGTTTAATAATAAATATTCGTTGTAACATTAATAATTGAATGTTTAAGAATAAACGTTTAATAAACATTAAATTAGTGTAAAATAATTAATGTTTAAAGTTTAATGTAGACTAACATTTCATTGAAAATTAAATATACTAAAAGTTTAAAAATTAATGTTCAACATAACCTGTAAGAAAAAATGTTTAATTCAACATTATCATTTTGTTCATATTTCAATGTTTAGCGCCTAAAGGATAAATTTCAGAAGGGGCAGACTTAAATAAATGATAATATTTTCATAATGTTATAAACTACCAGTTTTAGCAATAATAATAATAATAAAAAAATTAAAAAAACACATTTCGAAAAGGTAGTATATCAATAGTAAGATAGAGGGGGGCATTGAACCTTGCCATATAATATTGAAATGTTGTATGAACCTTTCAAAAATTGTTCAAATAAGGTATAGCGAAATTCGATCAAACCAAATTTAATGTTCATTTAATGTTAAACATTACATTTAAAGGTTGCATACAAGGTTTAATAAATGTTCAAATGTTTATTGGGTAGGTACATGAAAACCGAAGCACGTGCACGTGTACATTACATTGATAATCTCATAAATGAACGATTAGATAAGATTATATTAGTACAATAAAATATAGTAAATTAGTGCCGTCGGTTGATTTTGATTGCACTTTGACTGAGTGTTACCAATTGTGTAAATACTTTCCGTATATGACCGTATAGCCCAGTCAAATTAGGTTTTCAGCTCGGAAAAATTATGAGCAACTGAATTTTTGCATACACCAATATCATTAAAGTAACATGTAAAAATGTTCCCATCCCTTAGACTTCAAAGTTATTCGAGGTCAAAGGTCACGAAATAGCCTTTTCGTAAATATCTCGCTTTTTATTAAATAAAAATTATGCTGTACATCAAAAAGTTTTATATGAAAACTAGTTTTTATTGAAAGCCTTTCAAAGGCTGACAAACTAAAAGCCATGTTCCACCGCGATAACGATTGCTCGTGCATAAACCATACATTTTTTTTGTACATAATTTTCTCCTCCATATTTTTTATTTAAAATTTGTAATCGCACGACCAATAAAAAACGAGATATTTGTGCAAAGGCCCTTTTTTAATTTTTATAGCATATTTAAAGCGATAAACTGAGAATACAGTAATTTAATTTTTTCCAATTCAATGGAAGATACTATGGACAAATAAATGGTACAGTAATGGGGAACTTGACTTGACTTGCTTTGTGGGGGGATACTCTGTCTCAAGCCTGAGCTTCTTCCAGAGGGTCGGATGTTTTAGGGAGTTGAGACGTGATGAGGGGGCGAATTTGTGATGTTTGAAGTTTTAGAATTTAAGAGGACGGTTTCTTTTGCGGCCGT
>JAIPRL010010184.1:0-16069 GCA_025469235.1 Pemphigus obesinymphae
TACTCGTCGAGTGCTCATAATTTTGTAAAATAAAATTTATAATATAACAGTAATTATTATTATTAGTCGAGTGATCATAATAACATTACATACCCAACATCTATTGTTAACTGGACATCGTGTACCATGCCTGTCAACGACTACATATGCCGTCCGGTGGGCCTAGTATCCAGGTGGTGTATTCGTCTGTGAGTTTTTGCCATTATTGTATTTATTTTAATTTTATTTATGTTCATGTCACAATATATATATAAGAAAATTAACCATAAAATAAGTTCCTAGTTTTGTTCATTAGTCAATAAGTTTCAGAAATATTATTGAATTATTTACCCATATACATTGTTACTCTTTTTCATTGTTTTATTTCAAGGTTACCTTTATTTTTTAATCTTCTTTATTTACTATTCCTATTTTTTACTGTTTCATCCTATAATATTAATATCCTCCGGGTAGCTAGACAATCTGTGGAAGGTTCACCAGACTCTAGTGCGTAAACATATGGTCCTTCGAACCGGATGATTTAAAAAAATAAATAGTAGAAAATATTTTTTCAAAAAAAAAAAAAAAAATATACGTATAATAATAATATATAATACACATAAAATAAGTAAATTAAAATATTACGTCCTCGTAATCGATTTCCATTATACGATAGAAACGATCGTGCAGATTAGGTATTGCTTCTAATTACTGCGATAATTATATTGTCAGATAAAACCAATAATTACATTCGTGGTCGGACGGCTCACATGCGATAAAATTAATTATTAATTATAAACGCATTTTTGACGGTCAACGATCTGTGTACGTATTAGTGCGATAATATTATTTATCAACGAGTGCACCGAATCTTTATTTACAAGTCCGTATCATTCCAAAATTGTGACGTGTGTAATTTTTGTTTTTATTCTTGTTTTTAAAAAAAAATAATATTTGGGTATTACAATGTCACTCAATGTTGAAAAACATCGCATAGAGCGTTTTCTGAAGCGATGCATCTTAAAACGGGGTGATTATATGGTACAAATGATGACTTTATACGAACTCGTGTTAACTGTAGAAACGACTCCAGAGCTAGCTCATATTTTTTGTGCCCGAAAACGCGACCTAGAAACACTTGTCACAGACTTCAACGTCGAACACAAGAGTTCACGCGAGGATTAATTTATGGATTTGCATTTATCGTTCAAAACACAGTTTATGGAACAATATTACTATATAAACGCATTGAGTACGAGGTTACAGTTAGATTCGCGCCCACCCCCCATGGAACCACCGATAAGCAACTTTAAGCATATTACTTTACCAAAAATTCAACTGCCTACCTTTGATGGGGATACTTTAAAATGGTGTACATTTCGGGACACTTTTGCGGCGTTAGTTCATCATAATCCACAATTATCGAAAGTCGAGAAGTTCCATTACCTACTTTCATCTGTGACAGGCACCGCCGCTGGTGTCGTGCGTTCGTTGCCACTAACAGAAGACAATCATGAAATCGTGTGGGATAATCTGTACATTCGGTACAACAATAAGCGGGTACTTATGACCGCACACAGTCGATATGATTTTTTATTTTGCACCACTAGCTAAAGAATCGTTACCAAATTTGAAGTCTTTTTTGGCCATTTTTCAGGAAAACGTCGCGGCGATTAGAGCACTTGAAGTCGATAATTTAGACGAATTTTTATTATTTTACATTGCATCTCGAGCATTAGACCCGTATACAAGATGATTGTTCGAGTCTGAGTGTCACAACGTTGATACCCTAACATTGAAATTACTTTTAGAGTTTGTCCAAATTAGATGCCAGGTGCTTCAATATATCAGTCCATACCCTGTAAAACCATCGTCATTTAAAAACGGGCACTCGAAGTCGTCATTGTTCGTTTCTCCCACTGTGGGTACAAAACTGTGTAAACTTTGTCAAGACAATCATTTATTACATCAGTGCTCAAAGTTTGCTCAGTATAGTGTTCAACAGCGATTTGACTTCGCTAAAGGTAAGCGACTGTGTATGAAAACTGTCTCAGTCCCACGCATAAGACTGCTGAATGTACGTCCAAACATTCATGTCGTGATTGTTCTGGGAAACACCATTCCTTACTCCATCTTAATCAACGGCTAAAGAAGATACCTGCTCAAATGTCTACTATGGTCGCATCTGACTCATGCCCTCCCCTTAACGTAGCTCCAGGTCCATCAACGTCGGTAGGACAGGACAAACCATTCGTTGGAACATTCCACTCTAGTGGAAATGTTATTCTTGGGACAATCATGATTCGTGTCCGTAACAATATTGGTCATTGGACTTCGGTTCGTGCGTTGCTCGATACCGGATCAAAAATTTCCGTCATCACTCATGCTTGCGCTTCTCGATTGGGTTTGGAACGTCAACACTGTAGCACTTCAGTCACGGGATTGTCACAAGCACATGTTCCAGCTACAAAGGGATCTACACATTTAACGTTCATACCACGACACACAGACAACCCAATGATATCGTGCGAACCATTAATTTTATCGAAAATAACTGGCCCTATGCCTGCGTCCAAATTAAATCAAAATATTCGGAATACATACAACCATCTTCAACTTGCAGATCCCGAGTTTGATATTCCTGCACCGATTGAATTTCTACTCGGCGCAGATGTCTACATCAACATTTTAGATGATTCTTTACGAGTACTACATACTCAAGGACTCCCGTCTGCATTCGAAACTAGGCTCGGATGGGTCATAATCGGCCATGCAACCGCCTTAGCACCGACACCATGCGTGTCCCTACTCTTGTCTTCTCAACCATCTCTCAATCACTTATTGCATCGGTTTTGGTCGATAGAAGAGCCGTCGCCACCGGTCGAGCCATTTACGGACGATCAAAAATGTGAAGAGCATTTTACTCGGATGACGAGTCGGGATGAACAAGGACGATTTTCGGTAGCTTTGCCGTTCAAGAGGAATCCATCGAACCTCGGAGACTCATATCAAATGGCCACTTCTCGTTTCTACAATTTGGAACATAAATTACAGTGGGATCTGGAACTATATTCCCAGTATCGTAACTTTATGAAGGAGTATGAAGACTTAGGTCATATGGTAGTTTCTAAGCATCCCGGAAAATATTATATTCCCCATCATGCAGTAGTGAAGCACAATGGTGAGAACATTAAACTTCGCGTGGTGTTTGACGCGTCAGCCGCATGTACAACGAAACTTTCACTCAATGACCTATTGTATACTGGTCCTAAGCTACAGAGTGGCATTACTCAGTTACTGCATCGGTGTCGATTGACACGATATATGTTTACGGCGGACATTTGTAAAATGTACCGCCAAATCCAAATACACTCAGATGACCGCCTTTACCAGCATATTATATGGCGAGATGGACCGTCGGATGAACTCTGAGACTATGAATTGACAACAGTTACTTACGGAGTGTCCTCATCTCCATACCAGGCTATTCGAGTCCTTCACCAATTGGAAAAAGACAATGGTCATAAGTTTCCATCTGCAGATAAGATATTATCCACCCAAACATATGTCGACGACATTGTGTCAGGTGATGACACTGTTCCTGATTTAATGAAACGCCAAGCGGACCTCGTTCAACTTTTGAAGCAGGCAGGAATTGAGTTGGAAAAATGGTCATCCAATTGTCGTGAGATGTTACTCCATATTCCACCAGAAGACCACGCCATACACTCGTCGTTTGATCCCAAAGACGACATATCTGTCAAAATATTAGGACTCCATTGGGACCCAGTTGCCGACAACTTTAGTTACCATACCTCTCCAGTGTCACTGGCTACTACGAAACGGGCTGTCTTGTCAACGATAGCATAATTATATGATCCAGTGGGTGCCCTAGCCCCAATAATCTTTTGGGCAAATTTTTTTATGCAATGCATCTGGCAACCTGATTTGGATTGGGATGACCCTTTGTCGCCATCATTGGTGAACTCGTGGATGAAATTTGCGTCTGAGTTACCTCTCGTCTGTAGAATTCACCTACCTCGACATATAGCGATCTCAACTCGTCCTTTGACGCAATTACTCGGGTTTAGCGATGCATCAGAGAAGGGATACGCAGCCGTGGTTTCTCTCCGCACGGTTGACAACAATGGGCACATACAACTATACTTTATCACAGCAAAATCCAAGGTCACACCACTTAAACTAGGGAAGCTTGATCGTTCGTTGACAATACCTCGTCTCAAGTTATGTGGTGTTCTATTGTTAGCCCAGACGATACGACGGCTTTGTGTGACATTTGAAAATTCCATTTCTATCTCAGCGATTCACACGTGGACTGATTCCCAGGTAGTTTTATCTTGGTTGACGTTGACGCCATCACATTTCAAAATTTTCGTTACAAACCGATTGGCCTGAATACATGCGTTAATGCCTTCATATCGCTGACGGTACATAGCGTCCGCCTTAAATCCCGCAGACTGCGTATCATGAGTACTTTTTCCATCGGAAACCATCAATCATTCTCTCTACTGGCACGGCCCTCCTTTCATACACCTAATTGAATCTGACTGGCCAAATGGAACTTGTGACCAGATACCTCCGTCAGAATTACCAGACTATAAATTAACAGATTCTGTGACATGTATTGTGACGTCATTTCAAGTCCCTGCGTGGTATCTCCGTTTCTCGACACTGACTCGGATACGACGCGTTAGCGTGTACGTCTTACGGTTCATAAAGAAAGCCAAACGTCTACCGAGCCCTGAAGACCCATTATTCCACTTGGAATTGGAACAAGCTTTAGTCCCAATAATTATAGATACTCAACAGTTGCACTTCGCAGCTTTAGTGTCTCAATTGAACGCTGACGATGTTAAAATTTCTCCACTCTCCATTGCACAATTGGCGCCATTCATTGATCAAACTGGTATCATTCGTGTCGGAGGAAGACTCACGCACGTACGGTCCACTGCGATTGCCTAATGTCCAATTCTATTGCCAAAGGTGTCACATTTGACAACGTTGATCATACGGCATTACCACATTACATATTTTCATGCAGGACCACAACTCATCGCAGCCCTAGTCGTACGTAACTTTTGGATAGTATCGGGAAGATCAGCCATCAGACAACTGGTGTTTCAATGTGTAACATGTGCGCATCATAAACCACAAGTGCCACAACCGTTCATGTCGGATTTACCTGCCGCACGAGTTCGCCAGTCACGTTCTTTTTCACATGTTGGCATTGATTTTGCTGGGCCATGGCTAATTAAGGATGGACGCCGGAGAAATTCGCCTTCAGTAAAATGCTATTTAGCAGTCTTCGTGTGTATATCCGTCAAGGCTGTTCACGTAGAATTCGTTTCCGACTTATCTACTAGCGCATTCATTGCCTCTCTACATCGATTTGTGTCAAGGCGAGGAGTACCGTCTGATATCTATTCGGACTGCGGTAGCAATTTTGTCGGGGCAGACAAAACGTTACAACAGTTCTTCAAAAAATGTGCAACTCAAACTTCCGTCATTAATGTTGTTCCGTGCCGGTGGCATTTCAATCCCCCCGCCGCACCACATTTTGGTGGGTTATGGGAAGCGGCAGTCAAGTCCGTCAAATTTCATTTAAAAAGAGTAGTTGGTACCCAAATTTTGACTTTTGAAGAATTATCAACCTTAACGAGTAGAATTGAAGCAGTGTTGAAATCCCGCCCACTAACTGCTATGTCATCTGATCCCAACGATTTGCGAGCACTGACGCCCGGTGATTTTCTCATCGGCAGCCCTTAACCGCCATTCCCGAACCAGACAATACTTTCATCGCCTCGAATCGGCTGAATCGCTGGTAGCTTCTCCGGCAAATGTATCAATCCTTTTGGAACCGCTGGGCAACCGAATACTTAACGATGTTACAAGGCCGTTCAAAATGGGTTAATCAGCAGCCTAATGTGAAGATAGGAAATTTAGTCTTAGTGCAAATCCCAAATCAACCACCGATGAATTGGAAATTGGGACGTATAGACAATACCCATCCCGGTCAGGATAGGGTTGTACGTGTGGCAACGATTCGGACTGCTGATGGTATAATTAAACAACCAGTAGTGAAGTTATATATATATTCATATTGAAGATTGTCCTTCCGAATAAATAATCCCTCTTATCATACAAAATTATTTATCCTTATCCTTCATTATTTTATTTAAGTTGTTGTAATTTTAGCTGTAAAAATTATACTATGTTAAACTCATTTGGCGTTGATATACACTCACCAAGAAAAATAAAGATAAAGATATATTGATAATATGTTGTAAGACATTCTGTCTTCCAAAGGGGGAGTATGTTCACGCTAAACAGGATAAGAGATAAGAATAATATCTACTCGGCTGCATCGCCGCCGAACCAGTTGTGCTGTGACACCCGACATCGTCGTGTGTGGCGTTTTCCATTTTTGTGGTTCAATAACGTCGTCAACTTTCTGGGCAATATACTCGTCGAGTGCTCATAATTTTGTAAAATAAAATTTATAATACAACAGTTATTATTATTATTCGTCGAGTGATCATAATAACATTACATACCCAACATCTATTGTTAACTGGACATCGTGTACCACGCCTGTCAACTACTACATGTGCCGTCCGGTGGGCCTAGTATCCAGGTGGTGTATTCGTCTGTGAGTTTTTGCCATTATTGTATTTATTTTAATTTTATTTATGTTCATGTCACGATATATATATATAAGAAAATTAACCAAAACATAAGTTCCTAGTTTTGTTCATTAGTCAATAAGTTTTAGAAATATTATTGAATTATTTACCCATATACATTGTTACTCTTTTTTATTGTTTATTTCAAGGTTACCTTTATTTTTTAATCTTCTTTATTTACTATTCCTATTTTTTACTGTTTCATCCCATAATATTAATATCCTCCGCGTAGCTAGACAATCTGTGGAAGGTTCACCAGACTCTAGTGCGTAAACAACATGTGTATGGAGTATCATAGAAAACAGTGACCGCATTATTTACATTGAATTGAGAGTATGTCGTAGTAGATTTAAAGAACTCAAAAAGTATAGAGGGTTGTTTGTAGTCATATATTTTACAATCATCACCCTTGGAGTTTTTAGTTGCTTCAGGCGTTGTAAGGTGATGCACTGTAAATTTTTATGGTGGATGATAATGGGAATCTAAATTAACTAAAGGAGTGATACCCCCAGAAACAGGTATATTATTTGAATTAGAAAAAACTATAACCAATAAATATATTATCGATTCTTGGGATAATGTTACGTATTAATAAGTTAATATTATAGTAAATGGAATAAGTTCATAAGCTGATCCAATATTTAAACGTTTTATCATTTACCCTTATTTTTGTCTTTATATTCTGAAATATATGAAAATTTTTTAATATTATTACTATGCATGAGAATCGACCAAGGGATCAATATTTTGTATGGTTTTTTTTTTTAAAAAAAATGTTTAAATTTTTATCAGAATGAATTTTACAATTAAATAAAAGCTAAGTGCATCTATTAAATTCTCTATAATTATAATATCATGTATAAAAACTTCATTGGCTGAACAAAAAATTATTTATTGCTCTTTAGTAAGTACTTGGCTTTTAATGGATGTTCCAAATTATAAAGTTCAACATAATTCACATTTAAAAATTAATTTTATTAGGAGTCTCATGAAATTACAAATGTTTGAGATATTGATGGTAGATGTGACATCACTCATATAATTTTCATACTTTTAAATAATGTCCAACAGCTATAGAAGAAAAATATTTTATAATGAATACTGTAATAAAGCTATAATAAGTTTATCAAACCCTACGATTATTTTAAGATTTCTTGATGGCTTTCGAAATATGAATAGCTCTTATAGGTATATTCATCCAGTTACCTACTGTTTAACAGAAAAAATTGCAATGTACCATCTCTCCATCGAAACCGAAACAGATGCATATTCATATCAATTTTCATTAGATGAACATCCTGATGATGTATGTATATATGGTAATAGGTATTAGTTGTAAAATAATTGTTCAATTAGTAACATTTTCTATATTAATAAATTAGTTCATACAATTTATTGGCATTCAGATTTATAATTTATGGTATTGTTTTTAATGGAACTGTTCATTATGTAGCTACGAATAAATAAGTAAATGGAAGTTGAGAAATACATTAAGATGTTTAATACAAGAGCTTTAAAAGATTAAAACAAAATTAAAAAGTTTTTTTCTGAAAATGAGATAATTTAGTTCAAAGGACACCCAACGACAACGTAGGAATTTAGGATTTTTTGATTCCGTTTAATACATGTGTAGGGAGTATCATAGAAAACAGTGATTGCATTATTTACATTGAATTGAGAAAACATCGTAGTACAATTAAAGGACTCAAAAAGTATAGAGGGTTGTTTGTGGTCATAATCTTTACAATCATGATAGTTGGAATTTTAAGTTGCTTCAGGCGTTGTAAGGTGAGGCAGTGTAATTTTTATTGTGCATGATGTTTGGAATCAAAATTAACTAAAGGAGTGATACCCTGAGAAACAGGTATATTATTTGAATTAGAGAAAACTATATCCAATAATTATTATCGATTCTTGGGATAATGTTACATATTAATAATTTAATATTATAGTAAATGGAGTAAGTTCATTAGCTGATCCAGTATTCAAACATTGTATCACTTACCGTTCATTTTATTTATATATTCTGAAATTAATGAAAAATTTGTAATATTATTACTATGCATAAGAATTGACTAAGGGATCAATAAATTATATAAGTTTTTTGTTTTTAAATAAAGTTTAAATTTGTTTCAACTGATTTTTACAATTGACTATGATCTAAGTGCATCTATTATGTTCTCAATACACATTTACATCATCGTTTTTCACAAAAGAAAATAGTCATGTTTGATAAAAAAAACATAAAACAATATTACAGGTGTATTCTAGACTTATGGAATATTAATTCATAGTAAACAAATGTATTATACATATTTGGCGATGTCGTAAATCAATTGAGTGGTTGTTTTAATTACCCGGTTTATTGACTTTTTGACACATTGCAATAATAAGTAATCAATTGAAAAATTTGTTTAGTTCATAGATTAATTATACTATTATATATAAATTAATGTCAAAATAAATATATAACAAGTTTGGAAAGCCTACTATGCGAACGTGATAAATTCTCAGCTTCAAAATATATTTAAAAAAATGTATAGTAAGTTTCCCCTCTCAAATATATACTTTGTATATCTTATTCCGATCAGCCCAACAGGAACATATTGCAATTTGGTTTTTTCACTGGATAATTATAGTTTTTAGAATTTTTCTCAACTCAGTTTGCTTACTAATAGATTGGTACTGATCTGTTAACCCTGGCTCACAATGAGTCCTTGACATTGAGCCATATATATCTATAGTTATTTATTGCTAGTTTAATGACCAAGAGCCTTTAATATTTTGGTGGCCATTTTTTAGTCCTTTATTTAATTTTAGTGTATTCCGAAATTTAAAGAAAGTCTCACAACATAATATACTATGTATTAAAGTATATAAAATAGACAAAATATATTAGTATTTCAGAAAAGTATATTAAAAAATCTATAAGCTTCCGTAATAAAATTCAGAACTATTTGAAATGTATTTAATATTTGAAAATTATTCTCATTAAATGTACGTGTCTAGAAATATAAACCCAATGCTTGGTATTATAGCATGACGATTATAGTTATAAACATTAAATATATGATTTCGGGGTATAGATTTCGGATATGAATTTCCGATCAGTTATAGCGTTATACAATAGATCAAGATTAGTAAGTTTGTCGGCAAAGCGAAAATTTATATATCTCATTTGACGTGGGAAATTTACGTTATGAAAAAAATTTTATCGGGATATGACATATTTATATGTATATATATATATACTGGTATATTAGAATGTTTTAAACATACTTACCTATAATTTCTAAATTTAATTGAATATAAATATAAATTAATAACTATTGAAAAACTATACTAAAAACATTGTACTTAGTATAACTATTTTATTTTGAACCACAAAATAAAATTAAATAAAAGTTAACACGAATTTTGATTGTGAGACTCCAATTACTAGATTTCACGCTATTTCTACATACTATATAGATATAAAATATTAGAATATTATTACTATTGCTCATTAGATATACATCTATATGATAGTAATCGATAATAAAATATTGATATGCAATCACATATTCTAATAACAATACTGTAATACTCGTGTCAATTATTTTAGGTACATAGATTCTTTTTGTTATAATAATACATTCGAGTTCGCTGCTATCAATTTCATTCTTTGTCTATTCTTCAGAGTAGGTATATAAAATAGTATATTAAAGCAGTTGTAGTATTAATTAATTTTTATTATTTAATACGGTATATTAGTTAATAAGGAAATAATATTCTTTAATATTTTTTTCTTTAGATTTTATATGTTTTGACTCAATCAAAAAGGATGTATTTGGCTTACAATGATTTTAATTTTTTTTAAATTATATTTGTATTATTTATATTATAATATATAAACAGATGGTGAAAAACTATGTCATTAATAGTTACAAAATAATTTGATTATAATTACTTAAATTTATAAAAAATATGTTCAATTGCTAATGGTACACAAACCATATATATAAATATTGAATACTTATAACTAGTAATAACTTTGTAATCATAGATGGGTCTCCTGATTTTTGAACAGGAGCAATAGATCAAGTATTCCAAACATCCGAAAATATACCACTATTGAAAGCTTACCGGAATAGTTTGAAGTGTGGAAACGTCAAGAAATATGAGAATTTATAAAGGTAGCATACAAAAATACCATCAAGATCATTTGCTTGATTTTTTTTTAGAGTCTCAAGTATGGAAACTACACCATGAGAGGAAAGGAAGAGAAACAAGAAAGGTTAAACGTTAAATTTGGTTTTATAGTCCGGGAATTATAATCTGTTCTTTAATTAAAGTCCAACTAAAAGTATTTCAAGAATAAGTTGGCAAACTCAACAGGGCTGGTAGATGATTAATGTTCAAGTTTTACTGATGAGGGAATTACTGTACTTTGTTTAAGGTTTTTAATTTATTTCTAAAAATATCTAGATGATTCGAATAGGCATTATTCCATTTGGCTGATGAATTATTAAACATTTTGTTTAAACATACGCATGCATTTAACAAGGCGTTCTGAAAAGGTATTATAATTAGAAGATAGACCAGTGATTTAGAAAATCAAGTGTGTTTTTTTCTTTTCAAAAATGAGACAATTTAAATCAAAGGACACACCCAATGTGGGAATTTAGAATTTTTTGATATTATCGGCGCTATATTCCGTTTAATACATGTGTAGAAAGCATTATTTGCATTTAATTGAGAGTGTAATATATATCTATACATGTATAACATATCATTATATCTTTACGTACCAATGTACATGCACATAACATAATTGTTATAAACAGCTGTTACATGGAATAAATAATACACAGCTAACTACTACGATACACCGCTCTTCATCACTATACATATGTTTTATTAATTCTCATAAAGGACGCATTATTGAGTAGGGGTAACTAGCTTTCATGGTCAAATTTATAAAAGGGATGCGAACAGTAGTCAGGGCGCCTTTTTTAATCGTTGCCTTGAAGTACACTAACACTGCCATATACACTGTTGTTGACGGTACCGCGGATTGTGTATATGCGTAAGATAGTTATACGACATTAAGGTTGTCGTGGGAAAAGCATTTTTGGGTAAATTTCACGCATGTTACAGCCGATCCTACAGTCCGTGTTGTAACAGACGTTGAGTCCACTCCTTTTTTATTTTTCTTCATTTCAATGTTCAGTGTATCATTGTTATTCTAGCTACTTGTCTTACTTTATAAAATCTAACGAGTTTTTTTTTTCTTACACATACATAACCTTCTTTAACATCTATTACATCTATCCATCCTAATTCAATATCTAATGCTTGAGTTTATATTGTTCAAACACCCTTTGATCGTGACACGTGAATCGTATAGCTCGTCATTGGTTAGAGGGATGTTACAATTAATCATACGAACAAATCATATTGATCCGATAGAGGGACGAATATTCAAGGTATAGATAAGTGTGCTAGATAGTGGCAATAACTGGATTTAGATTAATTGATTTTAATTTAAACTATAATATTGTGAATATTCATCGTGTGATCTTCGGCCGCATAAGGTTAGTATATTTACACTACTACTATAAATGATTTAGGTCGAAATAATAGGCAGGGATTTAGTATTTTATGAGGGTCGGGAACGCATTATGTGTTTGACCGACTATTGGACGGTTCATTGTCAAAGTCCGGTATAATCACCCACAAAAAAAACACACACATCGTTCACAAAGGACATCCTAATATTGCCCTTTCACTTCTCTGCAGGCAGCCATCCTTTATCCATTATATTTTACGTCTTATTATTTTCGTGTTATTCCTCTGTATTACACTTATAATTTCAATATAAATATACACCCAACCACTATTATAATTTCGCATATCCCAAGTCGTGGATACTTTCCCCTCTCTCTCTTCCACCACTCGCCTTCCATCATACTTTTCGATCCACTACAAGGGAATATCGTAGTACAATTAAAGAATTTAAAAATTTAGATGCTTTAGGCGTTGTAAGGTGAGGCAGAGTAATTTTTAATGGTGAATGATAGTTATCTTATTTAACAAAAGGAGTGATGGCCGAGGAAAGAGATAAATATTTAAATTAGAGAAATTTAGGTCTAATAAATTATTGTCGATGATAGAATAATGTTACATTGGTATATGTTCATTAGCTGATTCAATAAATGAATATTTTATCACTTACCGTTCAATTTTTTCTCATTATCTAAAATTTATTACACATTAATAATATTAATATTATGCATGAATATTGATCAAGGAATCATCATATTATATGGAATTTTTGTTTTTGAAATAAGTTTAAATTTGTTTCAGACTGATTTTTTTATATATTTTTCTATATTAACACACATTGCAATAATAAGTCATCAATGGAGATATTTGTTGAGTTAATAGATTAATAATATTTGTATAAATAAATATGTAACAAGTTCGGAAATCCTACTCTGCGAGCTGGCTAATTTCTCCGTTTCGAAGCATATTTAAAACAATAAACAATAAGTCTCCCGCCATAATATAAAATTATACCTATGTGTATATCACGGTTGCCCCAAATGTATAGTTACGTAAATATCGTATAATAGCTTGAGCCGCTATCGTGGTGCTGTGTTCGTGTGTAAGTTTTATGCGTTTGTGCACTTAAAATTAGGCAAAAAAAGAGTAACACAAGACATATGTACCTATATTATCAAATACATTATGTACATTTCTGCTAATAACTATTAATTTATGAACGACATAGCCCCTCTAGTCCAACAATATGTATAAATTAAAGAAAATACCTTTAATCACAGCAATTGCATTTTATAATAATTCAGCAATGCACTTTATAATATTATGACAAACTTACCGTTTTGTTTGTCCTTCAATTGGAGTACTATAGTATAAAGTAACAAAATAATAATACGCAGACAAAAAAATACATAGGAGTATAATATAATTACAAGAAGTACCGAATTGCGTTCACTTATAATATAAGCTCCTCCGCGCTCGTTTTAAGTTCCAGTCAAAACAATGCTACCATGCTTATATTTCTCCTTCTAAGTCTACTCTATCATCAAATCCTCGATATTTTTGGTCTTTCATTTGTAAATCACGCTTCTCTCCTTCTATTCCACTTAATTTAGTCTACAATGGCTCTATTAGTTCAAATCCCACTAAAGCATCTAATCTATTTTCCAAGTTCTTTTCCTCTAACTATATCTTTTCATCTTTTTCACTTTCTTCATCTTCAAATACATTGAGCCCTCACTTTAGTTTCCATTCTCGTTCTTTCTTTACTTTGGATGACGTCAGTAATGCATTGAATTATTTCCGTAACGTTAAATCCGTTGGTCCTGGTAGCATACAAGGTAACCTCCTATACAAGTTTGTGTCGGTCCACAACTATCGACGGTAGCTCGGGGTTGTCGCGAACGACACAAAGGTTTAAAAGATTTAGGATTAAACGAATAAAACCTTAAATCCAAAAGAAATAGAAACACAAAAAAAATGTCGACGTATGAAATGTATTTATTTAATCACGTCGAGGTCACCAAATTTTGTGTCGGTCCACAACTATCGACGGTAGCTCGGGGTTGTCGCGAACGACACAAAGGTTTAAAAGATTTAGGATTAAACGGATAAAACCTTAAATCCAAAAGAAATAAAAACACAAAAAAAAATGTCGACGTATGAAATGTATTTATTTAGGTTCACTGAAAAGGAACGGTGCGAACAGCGAAAACATAATAATCAGAGAAAAAAACAAAAAAAAAACAAAAACGTCTCGCGGCCGACCTGGTCACATGGGACCGGCACCCCGTCGTCGCACCTGCGCGTAGCGGTGCGCGATCCGCGATCTACCGGTTTTTAACTGCAGCGGCGCGGCGGTGGACGTCGACGGTGTTTGTACCGCCGATCGGCCATGGGCCGCGTCAGCATTTCTCATTTTTAACATCTTAAAAAATATGAAACGAAAAACAAATTATAGAAACAACATTATCTAGCATTTTACGTTTTTTTTTTAGGATATTTTAATTTTTTTATGAGTTATAGTTATTAAAAACAATTAAAAATCTTGAGTTCTTAACAATTCATAAAACATATTTAAATACACATATCGAAAAACAGCTCCGCAGGGCACTAGATAATTTTATTTTTATCATTTGTTTTTTGTTTTAATATGTTTATAAGATATTTGTAAGTTGTTATAAAAATGAGAAATGCAACAGAATTTCAATGAAACTGTATTGATTCATAAAAAACAACTATAATATAAAATAATATAGTAATGGGGCCAATATTATTATTCATTTTAAAAATGCATATAAAAATTTTTCAATTGTTAGATTTTCATTCTTCTTAAAATTTTCTAAAAATTTCTTCCCTATATAGAACCCCTTAAAATTGCCATGCTAACATCCCAAATTTTAAGGGGTATTGTATAGGCAATTTTTACGAAAATATAAGAAAACTTAAAATCCAACAATTTAAATATATTTTTAAATTAATTTAAAAATAGTTTTGTGTCAATACCGTTTATATTGTTGTTTAATTCTGATATTTGTTAAAAAATGCATGCCTACGCAAAATTTTGATTTCTCATTTCCTAGTGATTTAAAAACAAAAACACCTATTATAAAACCAAATGTTGAGAAAATTTTGGAGAGAATGTTATTTCGTTATGTTCTTCACATTATGTTTGTTGGGAACGTTATTAGAAAATTATATATAAAATAAGCATAATTTACTAACTTTTAATGTATCATTTTCAATATTACAAAAAGCACATTTTGTATTACAATACGTGTGTTGTGATGAAAGAACGACTGTCGTAATCTGACAATCTCTGTTATCACTGATAAGTGATAATACGATATCACAACATCTCCCCTTATAATTAACTACTATTATTTACATAACTAGAATAATAGTATCAGTAAGATTTTACAATTAAATCAAACAATTTCATTAAAATATTATAACATGTAAGTTTGGAGGTTTGTGAGGTCTCCAAGTTAAATAATTTAACAAATGACAATGATTTCAGTCTATTTATTGTTTATTACAAGAAAGCGCGTGAAAAAAATAGAATACAAATAAATAACGCGACGAACAGTGAAACGCGTTCAGCGACGGTCGTGGAAAAAGAGAGAGTGGCGGCGGCTCGGCCGTCGCACCATGGAGGCGACTATTGGCGCGCATGCGTAGGTCGCCACATTACTACCTCCTTTGGAGGAAAAAAAAAGGAATTTTTTTTTTTTTTTTTTAAATATAACAAAAAAGAATCGTCAAGAGATCTGCCGTGATCGTCGTCCCGCCCTTGGGTGCCTTGGGACTGTCGGCAACGCTGTGATCGGGGCACCCGTCCG